>JAWPHD010001546.1:0-312016 GCA_037043455.1 Cyrtodaria siliqua | reverse complement strand
ACAATTAACATTGATCGAAAACAATATGAAAGTATACAATAAAAAGGTTATTGAATTTGTATGGCTAAATATTACTTGGAACGAGTTGTTTTGGCGCAGGACGACTCGCAAGCTCGTCGTCCTTTGCCAAAACAACTCGTTCCAAGTAATATTTAGCCACACAAATGCAATAACCTATAATACTCGGTAAAAAACGAAACCAGAGTGGCTAATTGATGTTAAACAATGGAATAGACGTCGTAATGCTATAATTCACATACCATTGGAAAGATCCAGTTGTGTTGCTTGAAAAAGCCGAAAACGTTATTAAAATCGAGAATAAATTGAGAGAGAAATTATATCGTGCACACGTTTTAATAATAAATGAGACACACTTCATATCGTAGCTTTGACATGCGTATATCACTTGATAGAGGTACTTTTAAACAACTTAAACCCGAAAAGCGTTTTTAATTTGAACACAAATTCATAGAGAAATAATATTTCAAAATACCAAAGGGTCCGTGTAGGAAAATAGCTCATAGAGCGACTGTTTAACTGTTTGTAAAACCCGACCGTTCCAAGGCGGTACCGCTGTTTTAGTTATATGTTTGTGATTTGCTTTTTTACTGAATGTGTTTGTGATGTACTGTTTTCATCACCTTTGCTAAAGTAATACTTGTTGGAGTGACTGTATTCTGTGAATGCTACTCTTCCTGTTGGACTTATAACCTTTTCTTTGAAATACATATTCTTGTATCTTGTATCTTGCATAAAAGGTGTGTATTATAATCGTCATTGACTATATCCGCCGCTATTATACAGTTATCACTTGCACGTTTTCAGTATTGACCCCTATATGATTTGTGGTATAATATTTTTGTAATTTTAGGTTCGAATGTAGAAAAGTGTTTGTATTGTAATGTACAACATGTGTATCAAAGCAGCGATATATACATTTAAATATTTGTTAGTATATTCCGGTTTACAACTTCAACTATGATTATAACTTCTGGTCTATTTCTGTTTTTACCGAGTATATTACTATTTAAAAAATGTACAACAGTCACACCGCATTATTTTTATAACCAAGTTGGTGCTGGTAAAATTGTTTAAGGAATATTTATATATGGTGCACTGAATGCAATTAAAAGCATTTGCTTATTTCTTTGCTTATTCGTATTTTCTATACCAGGATAATTCTTAATTGATTTGTAAAATAGCTTTTGAGTGTGCTTCTATTACAATTATACTGAACAGTAACATAATCACACAATGTAATCCAACAATTATTATTTTCCCATTTGTTTATGTCCACTCCCACCTCCTCAATTCTCCAAGTTAATAAAGATAACTCTTTGTCTTTTATACTCATACTAATAACACGACAAATAACATTTCAGAAATATCTCCCTTCATTAAACAATACCTCAATGTTAATAATTATATTAATAAGTGTTATAACAACAGAATAGTGCTTGACAAGAATGAAAAAATGGTCCTATGGAAATCACAGCACCCAAACACAATGGCATCGTAGGTCCGCACTGCACCACAAACAAACAGCAAATTAAACACACAATGAAAAGAACAATACATAACACAACTTGGAACGAACAGTAGACAATAAGGTCTACTGGTTAGTTTAAATCGATTTTAAGTGTACACAACCTCGCTATTATCCTGTTTTCAGTCCTCAAATTGTCGATAGTGTACATAAAAGTACATCCCTTCAAAAGTAAATCCCTGACAATAAAGTTCACATCCAGAGAAATCATGCACCAACCTCCCATTTCATTGTTTCAGAAGGTGCAATCATGGAGTCCCATGAGATTGTCCGGTCATCGCACAAGAGATAAGTGACGCGTAGTGACTGACTGTAGAGGAGTCAGTCTCCAAGCATGAAGTTGCATTATGCAACTCAAAATAGTGTCTAAATAAAACAAACTAGTTACGCAAACAAACTAACGTTAAGATACAGACGGTAACTGAATGGTGTTGCATAATACATTTTATCACATAAAAATGACTTCTGGGAGTGTATTAAAACCATTATTTATATTACACATGCAAATGAAAACGAATCACTGTGTTTATACACAGTGAAATTGTTAGCCCCAACTATTTGCATGGTATATTATACATGTTATACGATACGTTCAAACAGACCTTACTATTTATCTATGTATCATTACTTAAAATCTTACTTTATAAAATACATGTAAGTAACGCTAAATTTGGTTTACATTTGTTTTAGGTGTCGCATTATTTGTTAATCGAACGCGTAACAGTCGCGTAACGTAACACTGGTGTCAGGTAAACCGAAAGACGTCATGATTTCTTTTACAAATTGGCGACTTGTTAAAAGTAAATTAACAACATTAAAGTAAACGTTTCACGTCGAAGGAGTGTTGTGTGATAAATAGAAGTGTATAGTTGTGACTGTGTATGTTTCACTTTAATAAAGTCGTTGGATAACAAGAACAGATGCTCTCGACAGAGCCGCGTATTCTAGAATGCTATCCAAGTCAATAAAACACAGTCACTCATGTCATATCTTCTAAGTCTCTATGAACAGACGTCTCTCCTTTCTTCTCGTGTTTGTGTTCGTTCCATTTCGAGACATGCTCCCTTCCATATGACTTGTATTCAACTACAATCCAATATGTTTTATTAAACAACACATTCTTTAAGTTGTATGAATTATACAATAATACTGTTTTCAATGTGTTTTTTTGGTTACTATTTGAACGATTTTACCGCCAACTATCCGGAAAAAATATAATAAATTTATCTCTACGAAATGTATAGACCTTGTAAGACAAAACCATTTAATATCTTTCTAGAACTATAAACACGTTTTTTAATCACACACGCACGTTAACACAAATTGCTGTGTATGTAAACACAAATAAACACAAATTGCTGTGTACGTAAACACAAATTGCTGTTTATGTAAACACAAATTGCTGTGTATGTAAACACAAATAAACAAAAATTGCTGTGTATGTAAACACAAATTGCTGTGTATGTAAACACAAATTGAACACAAATTGCTGTGTATGTAAACACAAATAAACACAAATTGCTGTGTATGTAAACACAAATTCATGTGTTTACACACAAATTGCTGTTAAAATAAATATTAATAATGGAGGTTTCGTAGACTAATGGGACGCCTAGTGTTTTTAAAAACCCAAGAATATCCAGGTGTTCCTTTAAAATTTCATTTATTACAGGTTTTCAATAAGTGGAAGCTTAAAGATTAATCTCATTTTAATCCTCCGCTGTGTTTCAAGTTGATATTTACAAAACTTATGGTCTCTATTATTATTTTGCATTGTTTATCAAATCCTTTAATACTATTTAAAATGATTCGTACCTTTATTCTCTGATCGATAAGCCGGTATTACCCTGAAATGAAATACATATTATGAACACAAAGTATATAAACATATGTCCTTAGTTAGGGTTACCACATTGTGTTGCTGAATATAGGTATAAATACAATGATGTATTCAAGTTTGTAAAGTACTGTGACAATAGACGCAGAATGACGTCCAGGAAGGATAACGTGTTCTTATTAACAAAATAGACATTGCGTGTTCCGTCTTTATCCTCTGTGAGTACCCTACGGACTTATTTCCAAGAACATTACAATGGATATATTCGGTTTCATTCCTATATTTCAATTCCTGTTTACTGTTAACAACAGACACTGCGATCTTTAGAGCCAGTTGCAAACAAACACTACTTCGAGGACTGGGTGTAAAACCACCAACATATTTCCCAGGATAAACGCAAGTCAACATGTCAAACTCGAGTACTGACGCTCTTGTTGGCACCATCGCGGATTCGTTCTTCGCTTGGATCCAAAATGACATTCTGCCTGTATGCATGGCCGCATGTGAACTTATCATCATCATCGGAGGTCTCATCCTCAACATTTTACTCATTGTCACGTTTAAGAAGAAAGGTCTTCTCAACGAACCCAGTTCTCACTTCGTTCTTATGCTGTCAATTGCGGACTTTATTGCCTATGCGTTTGTATTGATTCCGAATGTAATAACAGCGGTGGCGACAAAGTGGATTTTATCGGATCCCCTTTGTGAGATACATGGGGCAATGAAAGACCTGCTGATATTGGTCAACTTTATTTTCCTGTGCGTGTTAGCTATGGAAAGGGCACTAAAACTATATATACCTGAAGGAGATCTTCATTTTAAGTTGTTTGAAAACAAGACAAGTGTAACCATTCTGACGATTGCTGTTTGGGCACTTGCTTCAGTAATTGCTTTCATTCCCGTTACAGGAGTAGGAGACATTAAATACGGATTCTATCACCAGGGGTGCATGCTGGACTATACAGGACAACCCACGTTCTTGATTATACACTTCGTTCTAGTGTTCGTTGTTTCAAGCATTGTCTTTGCTATTTGTTACAGCATTATCTTTGAGGCAAGACGAAAAGCCTTGATACAAAACCGAGCAAAGTGTTTTCGAAATGTCATGCCAGAAACATCCAGAAAGACACTGTCTTCCAGTACAAGTGAGACAATTCTTCCTACCATCAACGAAACAGATGACATTGTGTTCAACGATGAGAATCCCAAACAAGACATGGCATTGACAGTTCCTTCAAAGCATAACGGAAAAGACAACACAATTCGACGAAAGTCCTCTACACGTAAATCGTTGCTGTTTGAGGTATTTAGCGACGATGAGGAAAATCCCGCTTTTCATCTGGCTATCACTTATCTTGCTCTATGGGCGGTGCTCGTTGCACTCTGCTTACCTTATTTTATTGTCTGGTTCTTTGGCACATACAATGCTGGACCGCTTTGGGGAGGTTTTTACACCATTACCTTGCTATTGATGCATTCTAGCTTCGCTGCTAAACCCATCATTTATCTAGGACATAACCGTCATTACAGACAAGTGATTAAGCAAACCGTTCCGGAAAGCCTACGAAGTCGTGCTCGCTCTGTGCGTACATCTATTAGTAGTTTGTCGAACAAGGTAGAGGATTTCGTCTTTAGGTCCAACAGTAACAAACAGTTTGCAGCCGCCCTTGCAACACAGAAGGCAGTGCTCATCTGGAAGAAAAAGCTTCAAGACAAAAATGGGTTCTTCAAGCTGAAAGAAAATCAAGAAAACTCTAACAATGTCAACGCGGTGTCGATTACAAGTAATCCCCTAGGACAAGAGAGTGTAACATCCAATGGCAACAATCTTTTTAAGGCAAACACCACTAATACCAATGGTTCACTCCATACTGACTTTGGGAGGTCAAATACAGCCACACCAAGTGCTGTCACAATCTCAACGTCTTCATTTATTGAAAAGGAACGACAAAAACTGCTGGCGGCTATGGACAAAACCAGTGCAAATACGACAGCGGTTCAGAATACAAGCGAGGCAAATGAGAGTATGACGTTACCCGGTGGTATAAACGATACGTCAATAGACACGCTTGCTCTGGCATAGCAACCTTCTTCCGTGAGAATACAAATTATGTGTCGGTTACGCTTGCTCCCGACAAAACAAGGTAATGATAAGAAGAATTATCCGCTCATTTTTGAAAATCGCTGACATTGTAATATGTTAAAAAGAAAAACAGTAGACTTTTTGCGATTGGGAGAAACATTTTGGAGGACATTCTTATTACCGGCTACATGTTTATACATAATTCTGAATGTGTTGTCCCTTTAACGGTATTTATGTGTAATTAACATATCATTTAGGTTATTTATAGCCGCTGCCAGCGAGAGAAAGAGGATACTGTGTAATCTCGGATTAAACCAGTTCTTACTAATTTTACTTGTCCGAAGAAAATGGATATTCGCCTTAACACCCCAATCCAAAGGACTAAGCAGTGAGAATATGTGACTTAGAAAAGGACAGGGTACAGAGGAGTCCATGCATGATCCATATCCTAGAACGGAATAGATTCCTCATCGTTTTTAACATGCTCAAATGATATATTCTATTAAAAGGACACACGGCAATATTTGAATTTTTTTTAAACACGCGCCGTACCGTTAGTTTTTCTACATAACATGCATTTGTTCTTTCATTAAAGTTAATTATAAAAATAGTATAATGCAAATTGAATTTGTATATAATTAAGTGTTGGTTATATTGCACCAATAATATATTAAACATTTAGTTGAATATAAAGATAAAATGAAATCTCAATATTTAATTTAATTATATGCCAGCAGGTTTAACGTCAAAATTGTACTGGATTTATACACCGAGATGGTAGTTTTAATGTCTGATGAAAACTTCAAGATTGCCGTGAGTCCCTTTAAATATGTTCTTCCGGTTAAGCCTTCATCCTGGCAGGTAAAGCATCTGGCGGGTGAGATTTGTGCCAGATCGCATACCCAATGCCTAGGAGGCGACTCAGAAGAAGCTAGCACGATACCACTTAACCACAACACCTCTTGTTACGTTCACTATTGCACATATAAGGTTAATGCATTTAGTTATTATCATTTGTTAGTCCATTACATTATAATGTGTTGATTTGGTTTGTGTTTCAAGATCAATAATATATACTAAGTGTTCCATTCTCCATCAGGGATACTGGTACCATAAAATCGCAAGACATTTGCCAAACTGGATCTATGAATGTCATACAATCTCTGTGGGATGAAAAGATAACAATATTGACTGGATGTACGGGGAGACTTCTACGGTCGCCATACGGCACAAACAACATGTTGTGACAGTAATAGTAGATTTAAATGCCGAACAGGAAATGTAGCATTCAAGGACCACCGTAAATTTTTGTTTCAATTTCTGAAGAACTGGAATGATAATAAGGTACAAGTGAGGACTGGTGGGCCCAGGACCGAATTAAAATCTTTAGTATTGTATATTTGCCAAGTCTTTCCAAGGCGGTACCCCATATTGGCAATCCTTAAAGTCCCTATACGCCATCAACAGGCAAATATTATAACAGACGTAAACCGTTTCTAAACACACTGACGACGAGGTACATATGTATTAAGAACGCATGAACAAGCCTTTCCTTATAATAGGTAGATAAAGGGGTTTGTAGTGTAATTTTGCCGTTATTTGGCGGGTTAGTTTCTTTAAATGTTTGTCATGCCTCGCACGTAAAACTATTTCATTTATAATTTTTGTTTGTTTTCAATGCGTGATTTAACAGGCTTTGTTTATGATTGATATCTTCCTTTTTGTTTTTGTATTTACTACTCAAGCCTTAATAAAACAATAAATACACTTGTTTGGAATTAGGTTATCATACTGTTGATGTTTATTTCGCGCGCTTTGCTAGTGCCATTTATTTTCATAGGACGCAACACTGATACGTTTGTGTCTTTTCAGTGTAAGGGATATAACATGTAATTGCAGGCTGGCTTTACCGGCACTCAGCCTGTTTTGTCATCAGATTACGAGCTTTTGCAGGCATATTTAAAAATATATTTACATATCAACGTTTTAAAGTAAAGTACATAAACTTTTTAAGCTGGAACTGATTGAGGCATACTTTAAATTTGAATTGTAGCGAAATCAATTGATTATGTTAATGCCATAAACAAACTCTCATAAACCGAACCATTTAATATGTTTGGAGCTTTTCCCTCAAATCCTTCCATAATTAGTATGTTTTTGTCGTATACATTTGAAATACACTAATATATTATATCACGAAAGGATACTCAAAATGATGGCCCAACCCATTGATTTTAATAAGCTGATCACAATCTTATATAAACGTTCACCTGAAGGCAATTCCATGTTACAATCACTATTTGTGATCAAGGCTATGACACGAATTCGGCCATTTATTGCTTCAATTAGTAGTACGTCTACATATTCATTCGAAATTATGACATTTAAAATTGAAAGTATTTATTCAATTAAACATCACAATAATTATCAGAATTGCAACATTTCATAACTTTAAAACCAAACTAATTTAACTTTATATTATAATCTAGATACAGAGTTAGTCAAAACAGGCTTTCATTTTTAAAGATAAAGTTTTGAACAGATAAACGGTTTGAAAGTGATTTTAAGGGTTTTTATTATATTTCTGAGGGTGAAAGATTGGGATTTCTCAGTGAAAGAATATTCATTATCGCTAAATATTAATAACTAATTCCGAACACAAAAATAACTAACTGTGACTTTGAGTTATGACGTCAATAACGCGTTGTTGACGTCGACGACATACGTTCAATAAAGCGAATAATTCAGGTTAAAATAAAATATAAACCGATTTATAATGTAATAAATATACTATTTAACCGCTGGGATCGATTATAGAGAAATCCTTCAGTCAATGGTAGTCGTGTTTTGGTTTTTCACTCACTCACATACACTCGTCAGTGAAAAGAACAACACGTCTACCATTTCGTGAAGGATTTCCCTATAATCGATCCCAGCAGGTAAATAATACCTGCTGTCAAGGTGCCTTTATGTCTCCATACACAGTGAACATATGGATATTGGCTAATACGAATTAAGTTTAGTGGGACATTCTGCAGATAAGGTTTCAAAGCTCTGAGTCACTCTGTATGTAACAGTAACATGCACACACCTTCTTTTACAGAACCTGGTACGTTGAACAGTTATTTTTAATTTATATGAGTAATGTCATCTATTTCAATCTACTGGGGCGTTCTCCTCTTCTTCAACATCCGTGAAACTAATATATGTTGGTGGCAGTGACATCTGATCGCTCTACATCCATTTTCAGATCCTGATAATATCTATTGCAAATAACAATAAGCACTGCTGTGAAAACACAAGAACAAAACACAAACACGAAGTACACAATTCTACTTTTTAAAACACGGGATTAATCCTAATGTGGTTACTACCGTGGCTTTTAATTGTGTATAGTCTCGGCCTGCCAATAGCGTACCATGCATGCCTTGGCCGAATGGTCAGTAAACCTTCGCCTCACCGCTGCGAGTTCGAATCCCACTGCGAGCTCGACTTGTAAGTGAGGAAGTGTCGATTCTTACGGATGGCGACGAGATGTAAGTACTGGTTCTACCCAGGAAAAGTGGGTGGTCTGCCTCCACCACAAAAAAATCGACCGTCATATATAACCTTACATGTGTTGAAAATGACGTAAAACACCATACAAGCAAGCAAGCAAGCCTTACTTGCAGATATCTAGTAATGAAACCTTCATGGCTGCATTTCTTGTTATTCATTGTGTTCTACTTTTTGTGTTTAGTTGTAGTGTAGTTAGCAATTGAGGCTGTATTGTCTACTGCACTTCTAGCCGGAGACATTTTGCATTTTACATTACTTGGTCCAGCCTTATTTACATTAAGCGATGGGAAAGCTTATATTAGCAGGATTTTATAACGGATATTTCGATAATGAAATACGTTTAAAACATTTTTTACTGGAACAGTCCAATAACCTGTTTACAATTACCAATTTAATGTTTTAACTTTACAATATCCAAACTTTTAAAGCTGAACTTAAGGTTTTCCCTTCATGGAGACGGGGTTGGATGGGATATGAATGTTATTACTCGGACCACATAATGACTCATTTAAACCCGACATGTACGGAACACATTATTTAGGATATTTAGAGCTCTACCATCCCAGAGAGAGGAGAATGATATACAAGAATCCGGGAACACTGCATATGAAAATCATATGACTCATATGAAAATCATATGGAATTCATTCATATGATTTTCATATGAAAATCCTTTCATACGATTCTCACATGATACCTTCATATGATTTCAAGGATGTCACATGGTTATCATATGATTATCGTATGATTATCATACGAAAGTAGGAGCATATGATGCTCATATGATCTTCATAGAAAAACCGTATACTCATATAAAAATCACATGAAAACAGTGTTTATATCAACATCATGCTTCTCTTTGCTGCTGATACGCTGATTCTCATATGAAACGTTTCATATGAGATCCATATGTGGCATGATTTCCTGTGTACGTCCTCATCCGACGGACGAGACTAAGGAAAGAGTGTCCTAAGGACACACTGAAGTAATCCAGTGGCGCCAGTGAGGCTTCACCCCGTGACCTCCGGATTTACACGCCCAAACATTTTCGAACAACGAATGAGGCCAATAGTATAAGAAAGCCGCCTGTAAGCGTGAGCGCACATACACACACACACACACGCACGCGCACATACACACACATACATACATCGAATCGTTCGACGCGTTCTTTTATCCTGGATAAATCAGCTACCTAATGGAATATCAATATGGAGAAAATGATAAAAATAACGCACTCGTGATTTAATTACTACGCACCCGAACTCCTAACTGTATTTTATTCACCGTATTTATTATTTCTTTATCATGTGATAATCATTTAAGAATCTTATGATTCTTATATTACACGATTCTTTTATTCGGCAAAATTGGTTGTGTTTTGCTATCTGGTCATGATAGCAGAACATTTCTGTACAAACTAGTTGACACCGAGCTGCATGAACTGAAATACAATAACGCTTGAAGGAAATAAACTCAAGGTCACATACACATGCACAAACATTTCTGAGGGAAATAAAACAACGAATGACGAATATTGACGCCATGAAAGTCCAGACTCTGTTGTGATCATTACGTTTAAGATACGTGTCTCCGGATTGCGCTTGTTCTGTACTTGTTGTCGGAGGTACTATAAACCTTAGAACGACACACACACACACACACATGGACGTCATGAACATTTAAATCTATGCACGCCATATTTCAATTGACGTAGACAGATTTTGAAAGATAACTGTATAATACATCGTCATAGAAATTACCACGTTTTAAGTAAACTGATAACTTTTTAATGAACTGATCTTTATCATTTTTATTTTAATTATATCCAAATGGGACACCTCCGGACAATTGTTTAAATCCTCAAAAAAAGATTGATATAATGAAAACCGTTAACCGTTTATTAGCCTCAAGTTCTTCTACGCATTTCTAGCACAAGAGCGAATAATAACAGTGTCTTCCAGAGACCATCTTAACACAAAATAAACGTAGTTTACTACATGCAAAAACTAGTCTGGATATTGTCTGTTCAAGCTGGACTTTCATTTTAGATCTCGAATTACCCTTTTTTTTCTTTTACGTTAGAATGATATAATCCCTAGTATTAATCATTTCAGAGGCGTGATCCAAAACTTGTTTATACTGACAAACTGTTGCTTAGCTGTACATACTTAACACTAATATTAGTTACTGGGTTTGTTACTGACCCCCTACAGAGATATGTGGGTTCAGTAAGATTTAGGGGCGAGGCAAAAGCCGAGTCCCCCTATATATCTGACTGACCCCACATATTTCTGTAGAAATTTGGGACGCAATTTCTCGTGTGTGTACAAATAACATAACGTATCTAGTTGTAAGGTAATCCTGTATCCATGATTTATTGCATCTGGCACCTTTTTTAAGGCAAAAAACGATATTTAACCCATTTTAATTGGGCGTCATTGAGACGTTCGCAAAGTTTGACGTCATGATGTTGACGTCACGACCGGTACAGTTTAAAAACATTATTAATTTACTTAGTATGTTTGTTACTAACGCCTTAAAGAAATATTTGAAAATAATTTAAATTTTGAATCGGATTTGTAGTCCATATTGTTTTAGTGACCCTCTATGAAATCTACTGACCCACTATAGAATAATAGAGGGTTACCATGTGGCCTCTCGAATCCAATGAAATTCCTAGGATTTTGTGCGAGGTGCAATAATGGATGATATCAGAGCATTAGCCAAACTCCACGAAATAATTTTCCGGGAAGTAATTGGACACTTCCTGAAAATAACTGGAAAATATTTTCTTCTAAAAAATATATTATCCCATATGTTTATTTATATTGTTTTCATTTAAAATGTGTATTGCGTCTTGTTTCCGGGAAATTGTTTCATCAAACATTCCTCATACTATAATGTTCCAGCTGCTGTCGATTTTGGTTCAAAGAATATGGTTCAGTTATGTTTAGACAAATTTTCTCTTCGAGAGTGTTGTTAAGTATTTATTATTAAGTCTACAAGTGAAAACAATATTACACGAACAGTTAACTTTGAGATGACACGTCAATGCTTATTTGTTAAACTCCACCTCCACGCATGCGCATATTACTCCACCTCCGCGCATACGCATATTACTCCACCTCCACGCATGCGCATATTAGCCACCGCCGGGTACTTATACAGCGGAATCACAGATAAACTAACATTGATAGAGTTTACATTAAAGAATTTTAAAAATGTACGTTGCGTTTTGCTTGGCTACACTCGCTTTAGCAGGTATGGTTTTATAGATTAGCCTTTTTGCAGTCTTCGTTTGTTTCATATTTCGTGGACACAGCGGCCCTCTTCTTAGACAATAGTTGTGTATTTATGTATAGGATTTAACAACGCTTTTAACAATATTTTAGTCATATCACACCGGAGTCTACCTGTAGCATTGAGCTAAATGCTCAGATTGATAGTGCTGTCATACTGGAATACCACGCCGTAGACACATGACATGATACCCCACCAAGTCACATTATACTGAAACCGGGTCGACCAGTCTTAGAAATACCCTTTTTATGCTAAATGTCAAGCAACGGAGCTGCCAGTACCATTTTTATGAAATCATTGGTATAACCCAGCCGCGTATTGAACCCACGACTCCCGCATAACACTAGGCCACGTCGCGGGATCCCACGGGCAACAATAGTGTAACATAAAATAACATGTGAAAATAATATCTAATATTTATGACCGGAAAAAAGATACATTGTATAATGTCAACACTGTATAAGAGCATATTAAATGTTATGTAGTTGTACCTCAATCATTTCACTTTATAATTGTAAAACACGGATAATTTGTTCAATGTGTGTCTGGATGTTAATGCCTATGTGTGTATATTAATATACGCCTGGAAATAATTTAAGGACCACAAAATAGAACAGTAATAATTACTTAATATTTAATATTATGGATTTTATATTCATATAAAAAGTTAATATATGTGTTTAATGTAACAACTGTATGTTTGTTTGTTTGTATGTTGTTTTACGTCATTTTCAACACATATCAGGTTATCTATGACAGTCGATTATTTTGTGGTTGAGGCAGAACACCCACTTTTCCTGGGTAGAATCAGTACTGTACACCTTCCGCCATCCGTATCAATTGTAAAAGAATACAACAAAACATAAAAATGCGAGAAAAAAAGTAAATTGTTCAATTACCGTGCTTTAAAAAACGACCCAATTGTAAATATGGTATTTAAATTGTTTTGAGGAGTACATCGAGTATATTATCCGCAATCACTATTAGCAATTTAATGTAATAAAAGCTTTAGAGGGTGCACTAGTCCATCAGTTGGTTCACTGGTGAAGTATCAATATTGCACTGGTAGAAAAATGGCCGTTTTTTTCTTTCGAGAAATATCTAAGTGTTTCAATGTGTATCTTCCTTTAAATCTTTTCGTCAAATGATATAACTAACCTCACGAAACCCACACATGATGTGGGTTTCAAACCCACACATGATGTGAGTTTCCAGTGCTTCTCCGCGTTTAGCATAGAAATTAACCAGTTCTGCAAACATTCGTGTACAGATTGACGAGGATGGTTCGTTTTGCGAGTGATTCAACGATGTAAATTTGGGACGCAATGTCTCGATTGTGTACAAATAACATAACGTATGAAAAAGGGATATATCTAAGGACGATTTCTCTGCCTTGTTGGACAACTACTTAATAAAATAAAGACGAAAAATCAGCTTAACGCAGAGTGTACTGGTGAATAACTTCACGTAAATGTCCCTAATTTGACACCTCAATTTCTCAATCCCCATGCCATAGCTTTGCAAACTGTTGTCTTGATTAATACCAGATTACCATACACATTTATTTCGATGGCATGTGGATAATGTACTATGCAAGCAGCACTATCTAGCTGTAAAACATATATGCCATAAATATGTCAGGACAAAAGAAAAGCACTATAAAGAAGAATAAAAAACGCATTTTTTTTAAAACCTTTCATGATATGTGATATGTATAACTGAGAATTACAGCTCTTATGGCGTGAACCTACCGTTGCTTTTAATTATAGGTAGGATACCCAGAATTATGGTGAGAACCTACCGTTGCCTTGAATTATAGGTAGGATAACCAGAATTATGGTGTGAACCTACCGTTGCCTTAAATTATAGGTAGGATACCCAGAACTCCCCCAGAATTATAGGTAGGATACCCAGAACGACCACATCCGCACTTTCCCTGAGAGGTTTCTGGAGACAATGTGCAATACATGCATAAACAACCACCGTTATTTCAATTGACTAAACCTTAAATATCTCACGTGCTTGAATAAAACCCGCAAATGAAATGGATATCATGCCGACAAAAGTAGAGAATTCCAACGAAAGCAGAAAAATCGCCGAATATATATTGCATTTTTCATACGTCATACTACTGGTTCAAAATCGAGTCATTTTATCTTCATTTCCGATTGTATTCATTGAATAACTCGTAAAACAAACCACTCCACGTCAAGATGTCCAAGAATGTTTACAAAACTGGTAGGTGTGTGCGATAAATAGAGTTTAATTAACATTGTTGTCGCGATACGGAAAATAATTCCCGAGTGAGAAAGATTCTTGCGATATAGAAACGAATGCAAACGAAGGTCTTAGCCTTAGATTATGTCATTGCATCATCAAATTTATTTCCCTTTGTTTCTTCCTTTGGCATTGGAGATAGAACTGATTCTGACCACTTCCCCCTATTATTTAAACCGTAATTTTAGAACACTACTGAGCATTATAATAACGATGAAGAAGCGTCTGATACAACGCCATTATTTAAAAGATGTACAGTAGAGGGAAAGAAAACAAAATATAATATAATAGATATGTCAGATGATATTGTATATGCTATAACTGATGATATTAAGCAAGGTGTAAGTTTTATCGGTGATATGTATCATAAGGCGGCCGAGTGCATGCTAGTTAAACCTAATACCACCTCTACTAGACCAATCCAACCAGAGTGGTGGGACAATATGTGTGATAACTTAAAAAAAAGACAAAAACAGAGCATTGCGTAATTATAGGTCAATTAGTAATGAAGCAAATTTAGAATTTTATAAAAACTGTAGAAACAGATTCAAGGCTACCTGTACGGCAAAACGAAATGAGTTAAATGCAAAACATAGACAGGAATTTATACAATCGGAAAACGGTCAAAAAATGCAGGTTTAAACAACAAAAAAGTCGTGTAATGACGGCATATCTAAAACTGAATGTTTCGACCACTTTAAGAATTTACTTTACCTAATGACATTGAAAATGGCGGTGAATTAGTAAACTTGTTACAAGAAAATGATAAAATAGACGATATATTTAATAACCCGGTTTCTTTTGCAGAAATGCAAAAAAGCGTAGACGATTTAAAATTAGGGAAATCGACTGGCCCTAGCGGAATTTTATCTGAAATGATAAAATATAGTTTGATGGATATATCCTTAATCCTTTTACCTTTATATAACAGTATTCTTGATACTGGGTCCTTCCCATCTATATGGGGACAGAACATTTTGTGTCCACTACATAAATCTGGTTCATTGAGTGAACCAAATAATTATCGAGGTATTTCACTGATTGATACACTTAATAAAGTACTAACTGGAATGATGTTTAACAGATTAACAACATGGGCAGAAAGTTTTAATAAAATTGATGAAGCACAACCAGGAATTAGGGCAGGCTACTCTACTATTGACAGTTTATTCACTCTTCAGGCAATTATCCAAAAATACTTAAGCAAAATGGGTGGACGTTTTTATTGTTTGTTTGTAGACTTTTCAAATGCATTTGATAAAACAAAACGTATAGAGTTATTGAATAGTATGACTAGGAAAGGAGTAGGTGGTAAATTTCTTAACTATTGACGGCAATGTGCAAAAGCCTTTCATCTAGTGTTCGTGTAGGTAAGGACAGTTACAAACGTTTTTTCGAGTGTTTTATTGGCTGCAGAAAAGGTTGTAAATTAAGCACGATTATATTTAATCATTTTTTTAATGACTTAAAAGATGAGCTTAAGCAATCATGTACAAATGGAATTCAGGTATCGGATGAGGTTGATGATATTTTTGCTATTTTATATGCTGATGATATGGCTAATTGTGCCGATACTGTTAGACAATTACAGTCACAAATAAATGTTATATCAACTTTCTTGTAATAAAACAGGTATGTCCATCAATCTCAAAAAAACAAAAGTAATTGTATTATAATGGAACTCTGATTGAAACTGTTTCGTGTTACAAGTACATGGGTATCTTTATGCACTTATGACACCTAAACTTATCTGGTCAACGGCAAAAGAAACATTATCAACACAAAGTAGGAAAACTATTATCTCTATGCACAAATTACAGCGAAATGTTGGTTATTTTGATTATTGTGAACTTTTTAAATTATTTGATTAAATGGTTATCCCATATCAACATATGGCTCTAAAATATGGGGATATGAATATTCTTCTCAAATTGAAAATGTTCAAAATCAATTTTGCAACAGATATTTAAGGCTGTATAAAATTACATTTCACGCGTTCGCAAAAGGCGAATGCGGTAGATTCCCATTATTTGTAAATTATTATTGTAGATGTATTAAGTATTGGATACGACTCTGCCGATTAAATAATAATATATGCCCAAAACAGTGCAACAGTATGCTAAGAAATCTTGATAAAGCAGAAAGAACAACATGGGCTACTCATGTAAAAAAAACGTTTTTTATTTATGGATTTGGTATTACTTGGATTTCTGAAGACATTGGAGATGAACATATGTTTTTATCAGTTTTTAAACGGCGATTATTAGACTGCTCTCATCATAACTGGCATGCGGATGTAACCCAGTCAGGCAAAACTAGACATTATCAACACTTTAAGTCACTATTAAATGAAAATGCATGTTGTGTTCTTCTGACGATGTCGAAGATGTATATCACGTTATCCTGAAGTGTACATATTATACAGAATTACGTCATCAGTATTTAAATGTTAATCTGAATATTAACAATTCAAGTTCGAATTCGTTTTACAATTTAATGAGTATTACAAATAAAAATAAACTATATCTGTTATGCAAATATGTGTATGAAATTTTCAATAAACGAAAATTATTTTTCCAAAATATTAATGATATGCAGTAACAATAAACAGTAAATTGTGTTATATATCATGATGTACTTATTACATTGTCCAGTTGTATCTTACTTTCAACTCGGCTGCGTACAGTTGCTCAATATTTTCCATAAAATGTATCTCTAAATATATAATTGTATTAGTTGTATTATGGGCCGGAGGCCTCTATTATTGAATAAACATTTGTCATTTTCATTGTCATTGTAATCGTGTATCCATGTATCTAGTTGTAAGGTAATCCTGTATCCATGTTTCTAGTTGTAAGGTAATCGTGTATCCATGTTTCTAGTTGTAAGGTAATCGTGTATCCATGTTTCTAGTTGTAAGGTAATCCTGTATCCATGTTTCTAGTTGTAAGGTAATCGTGTATCCATGTTTCTAGTTGTAAGGTAATCGTGTATCCATGTTTCTAATTGTAAGGTAATTGTGTATCCATGTGTCTAGTTTTAAGGTAATTGTGTATCCATGTTTCTAGTTGTAAGGTAATTGTGTATCCATGTGTCTAGTTTTAAGGTAATTGTGTATCCATGTGTCTATTTGTAAGGTAATCCTGTATCCATGTTTCTAGTTGTAAGGTAATCGTGTATCCATGTTTCTAATTGTAAGGTAATTGTGTATCCATGTGTCTAGTTTTAAGGTAATTGTGTATCCATGTTTCTAGTTGTAAGGTAATTGTGTATCCATGTGTCTAGTTTTAAGGTAATTGTGTATCCATGTTTCTAGTTGTAAGGTAATCGTGTATCCATGTGTCTAGTTGAAAGGTAATTGTGTATCCATGTTTCTAGATGTAAGGTGATTTTGTATCCATTTCCAGTTGTAAGGTAATTGTGTATCTCTGTTTCTAGTTGTAAGGTAATCATGTATCCATGTATCTAGTTGAAAGGTAATTGTGTATCCATGTGTCTAGTTGTAAGGTAATTCTGTATCCACGTGCCTATTTGTAAGGTAATTGTGTATCCCTGTTTCTAGTTGTAAGGTAATCGTGTATCAATGTATCCAGTTGTAAGGTAATTGTGTATCCCTGTTTCTAGTTGTAAGGTAATCCTGTATCCATGTATCTAGTTGTAAGGTAATTGTGTATCCACGTGTCTAGTTGTAAGGTAATTGTGTATCCACGTTTCTAGTTGTAAGGTAATCGTGTATCCATGTTTCTAGATGAAAGGTAATTGTGTATCCATTTCCAGTTGTAAGGTAATTGTGTATCCCTGTTTCTAGTTGTAAGGAAATCGTGTATCCATGTGTCTAGTTGTAAGGTAATCCTGTATCCGTGTGTCTAGTTGTAAGGTAATTGTGTATTCATGTTTCTAGTTGTAAGGTAATTGTGTATCCCTGTTTCTAGTTGTAAGGTAATCGTGTATCCATGTGTCTAGTTGTAATGTAATTTTGTATCCATGTTTCTAGTTGTAAGGTTATTGTGTATCCCTGTTTCTAGTTGTAAGGTAATCGTGTATCCATGTATCTAGTTGTAAGGTAATTGTGTATCCATGTATCTAGTTGTAAAGTAACCGTGTATCCATGTGTCGAGTTGTAAGGTAATCGTGTATCCATGTATCTAGTTGTAAGGTAATTGTGTATCCATGTGTCTAGTTGTAAGGTAATTGTGTATCCCTGTTTCTAGTTGTAAGGTAATCGTGTATCCATGTGTCTAGTTGTAATGTAATTTTGTATCCATGTGTCTAGTTGTAAGGTAATTGTGTATCCCTGTTTCTAGTTGTAAGGTAATCGTGTATCCATGTGTCTAGTTGTAATGTAATTTTGTATCCATGTTTCTAGTTGTAAGGTAATCGTGTACCCATGTATCTAGTTGTAAAGTAATCGTGTATCCATGTGTCGAGTTGTAAGGTAATCGTGTATCCATGTATCTAGTTGTAAGGTAATTGTGTACCCATGTATCTAGTTTTAAGGTAATCGTGTATCCATGTATCTAGTTGTAAGGTAATTGTGTATTCATGTTTCTAGTTGTAAGGTAATCGTGTACCCATGTATCTAGTTGTAAGGTAATTGTGTATCCATGTTTCTAGTTGTAAGGTAATTGTGTATCCCTGTTTCTAGTTGTAAGGTAATCGTGTATCCATGTGTCTAGTTGTAAGGTAATCGTGTATCCATGTGTCTAGTTGTAAGGTAATCGTGTATCCATGTGTCTAGTTGTAAGGTAATTGTGTATCCATGTTTCTAGTTGTAAGGTTATTGTGTATCCCTGTTTCTAGTTGTAAGGTAATCGTGTATCCATGTGTCTAGTTGTAAGGTAATCGTGTATCCATGTGTCTAGTTGTAAGGTAATTGTGTATCCATGTTTCTAGTTGTAAGGTAATCGTGTACCCATGTATCTAGTTGTAAAGTAACCGTGTATCCATGTGTCGAGTTGTAAGGTAATCGTGTACCCATGTTTCTAGTTGTAAGGTTATTGTGTATCCCTGTTTCTAGTTGTAAGGTAATCGTGTATCCATGTATCTAGTTGTAAAGTAACCGTGTATCCATGTGTCGAGTTGTAAGGTAATCGTGTATCCATGTATCTAGTTGTAAGGTAATCGTGTATCCATGTGTCTAGTTGTAAGGTAATCGTGTATCCATGTGTCTAGTTGTAAGGTAATCGTGTATCCATGTGTCTAGTTGTAAGGTAATCGTGTATCCATGTGTCTAGTTGTAAGGTAATCGTGTATCCATGTGTCTAGTTGTAAGGTAATCGTGTATCCATGTGTCGAGTTGTAAGGTAATTGTGTATCCCTGTTTCTAGTTGTAAGGTAATTGTTTATCCCTGTTTCTAGTTGTAAGGTAATCGTGTATCCATGTCTCTAGTTGTAAGGTAATTGTTTATCCCTGTTTCTAGTTGTAAGGTAATCGTGTATCCATGTGTCTAGTTGTAAGGTAATCGTGTATCCATGTGTCTAGTTGTAAGGTAATCGTGTATCCATGTGTCGAGTTGTAAGGTAATTGTGTATCCCTGTTTCTAGTTGTAAGGTAATTGTTTATCCCTGTTTCTAGTTGTAAGGTAATCGTGTATCCATGATTCTAGTTGTTAGGTAATAGTGTATCCTATGATTGTATATATTTTTGTGTTGTCAAAATCATGTTCACTTTTTGTTTAATTATACTTGTGATTGATATTCTGCAGGCTGTGGGGCTAGTGATGAATTCCGAACATCAAACAGTAACCCGTTTATCGTGGGTGGAGAAGATGCGAACGTTGGTGAATTTCCGTGGCAGATCTTGTTGAACTACAAAGGTTATGTGTGTGGGGGTTCCATCGTGAATAACCAGACAATACTTACAGCAGCCCATTGCGTCGAAATGGATACAGACCAAAAGTAAATCCTTGAATATGCAAACAATTTAAACTAATACACAGGGAAACACTTAACAGTAATATATTACACAGCCATATGTTACACGGTCATGCATTATCTAGTCATACAATACACAGTCATACAATGCGCAGTCATCCATTACAGTCATTCATTACACATTAATACATTAAACATGCATTGAATACGCAGTCATCCATTACAGTCGTTCATTACACATTAATACAATGCACAGGCATAGAATACGCAGTCATCCATTACAGTCGTTCATTACACATTAATACATTGCACAGGCATAGAATACACAGTCATCCATTACAGTCGTTCATTACACATTAATACATTGCACAGGCATGGCATACGCAGTCATCCATTACAGTCATGCTTTACACAGTACAATAGGCATTACTGCAGATGGGGTCATTGTCGTATTGGGTACTACAGAAAAGTACCCGGGGTATATTTCTGTATACAGAAACGTACCCGAAAATCTTTGAATTCCAGAACGGGCCCCAAATATACAGAAACGTACCCGGACAAACAAGATCGCATTGGCGGAATTCAAACAATTTAGAACTTGATAAAACAACTACTTAAACAATAGTGTTTATCATTAACTATTGCGCTATTGTTCTTAAAAACATATTTAGGCTGCCATAGATAGTAGTAAAATACAGAACGTATTGTCGTAAAACCGGAAGTTGTAAATCATCAAATCCCGCGCAATAAAATAAAGCAGCTCGTCATTCGAGAAGAGTTGGTCAAATTGTTAGACCAACTGCATTCCTTTAAGGCCGCGGTTATGGTTCGCAAGTGTCGTGAGACGGCAAAAGATGTCGTGGGCGTGGAAATATTTGACCAACTCTTCTTGAATGGCGACCGCAATAGTTAATGCTAAACAATATTATTTAAGTAGTTGTCCGGGTACTTTTCTGTATATTTGGGGGCCTTTCTGGAATTCAAAGAATTTCGGGTACGTTTCTGTATACAGAAATGAACTACGGGTATCTTTCAGTAGTACCCGATACGACAATGACCCCATTAGTATTACTACATTACACAGCCATACATTAATCAAGAATATGCTACATACGCCTACAATACGTAGTTATTACACAAGCATACAATTCACGGTAATTACATTAAACATTACAAAGACATGCATTACTTCGTCATAAAATACACATTTATTACACATGCATACATTACTCAGTAATTACATTACACAGAAATACATCACATAGTAATACAATACACAGTTATTACAAAGGCATACAATACACGGTAACTACATTACACAGACATACATTACTTAGTCATTCAATACACAGTTCTTACACAGGCATACAATACACAGTAATTACATTACACAGACATGCATTATGTATCATACACTGCACAGTTATTACACAGGCATACAATACACAGTAATTACACGTCACAGCCATGCATTACTTAGTCATACAATACACATTTATTAAGCAGGCATACACAACACAGTAATTACATTACACTTACACTAAACCAAATTGCTAAATACCTACCTAAGAATATGTCAATAATATTCTCATTGTT
The DNA here is from genome assembly GCA_037043455.1 of Cyrtodaria siliqua. Taxonomy (NCBI): domain Eukaryota; kingdom Metazoa; phylum Mollusca; class Bivalvia; order Adapedonta; family Hiatellidae; genus Cyrtodaria; species Cyrtodaria siliqua. The sequence continues at coordinate 289,942 of JAWPHD010001546.1, read as the reverse complement.
TTGTGTATTTTGAGCTTGATTACAGATACGGTTAAACTGCAAAATAATGAGTGTAAATCGTCTGCTCTGATTGCATGAACATATTTTAAAAATTTTAAGGCAATGTGTTTTCTTAGAAATAAGTTATAACACTTATACAACTGGTTGTTGTTGTTGTTGTTATTTCTAAGTATTATAGTGCCTCCGCCCATCATGTGACATCAATATAGGATTTTATTTAGTACTTCGAATTAGTGAAGCTTTCGATGTTCCTAATTTTAAAATATGCCAGTTAAAAATTATTTTGACATCATGTTTGACTAGCATTACCACTACATATGCGTTTGCAAAAGAAATTTTCGAAATATTTAATGTTAACGCTGAATTACAATTACTTGAATTTCAAACGATATTCAATTTAAAGGGAGGTAATTTAAGATTATCCATATTTCATTTTTTTATAGACGGATAATCTGCGATAAATGGGTCAAATGTTTTGTTCTATTATTTCATACCAGTTTTAAGAATTTTATATCTTTAAGCGATCTTTGACTCATGTTATGTGTGTTATCAGCACATTTCATGTTTTCATATAAAGGGAGGATAACTCTCAAAAGATGTAACAATTTAAACAAAAAATAAATGTTTTGCAAACTATGGGTCAAAACAAAATACTTATCATATTTATATTCTAAAATATATTTAAAATAAGCAAATTAGTTAAGATACAAAAGTTGATACTTAGAAATTTTGTTCAGTGTACATACATTTCTTAGTCATACAATACACAGTTATTGCACAGGCATGCAGTGCGAAGTAAGTACATTACACAAACATACATTACTTCATTTCTTAGTCATACAAAACACAGTTATTACACATGCATACAATACACAGTAATTACATGACCCAAACATACATTACTTAGTCATACAATACACATTTATTACACAGGCCTACATTACACAGTAATGACATTACATAGACATACATTATTTATCATACAATACACAGTTGTTACACAGGCATACAATACATAGTAATAACACAGTCATACACTACACAGTAATTGCATTATACATACATACTTTACTTAGTCATACAACACACAGTTATTACACAAACAAGCAATACACAGTAATTGCATTACACATACATACATACATAACTCAGTCATACAATACTCAGTTATTACACAGGCATACAATACATGGTAATTACATTAATTACATTACAAAGACATACCTTAATTAGTCATTAAATACACAGTTATTATACATACATACAATACACATTAATTGCATTACACATACATACATTACTTAGTCATACAATACAGTAATTGAAAGTTCTTGTATTGAAATTGTCAATATCTTATTAACTACACAATAAGTCATTGCTGTGATCTCGAAAAACTGCCACATGTCACGCAGTTTGCGAAAAGCATATCACTGAGTCCACAAACTCTGGAGATACCACGAAACCCGCTGTAAACTGAGTGGCTTGACATAAATCACGGGCTATTAGACTGTATTTTCGGCAAAACTGTCTACTGAAATGAAAAACACCGTGCAAATTTACCTAAACTAAAACCTGTTTGACCCTGTAATTTATCCCTGTGAAGGTAAAGCAAATACGGAAATTAAAGCACAATATAAAAAACACATTTGCTCACTAAGATATTGATTACGACTATAAAATATGTTATGCCAAGTTCTGTGCATAATTCACTAAATGTTAACGTAGGACAGGAGAAATCACGTATTTCCTTTTTATCTCCAAATAACAATTTATCCAAATACTATCTTTATACTTCCGTTATCTGAGCGCCCATTCTAAAAAGGTTGAAGATTTTATAACAAGGGGCAGACACTTGCACAAAATTCCCTCCAACTTTGAAACTCAACAACTCGAAAGATATGGAATTGATTTGCAACCGTTTTATGCATATTTTATGTCCAGTAATGCCACGGAACCAATGTTACTTGGTCAAAAGTGCTAAAGTGCAGTGAGAACCATTATCTTCAGATCCACTCTGTCTTGCATTAATTTTGTCCCTCTCCCCCGAGCATACGGACTTTTCGATACTCTTTTTGGCATGATCTGAAACGAGTGGCAAATGGTTTAATGATGCTACTCCAGTAAGACAGGATAAGGATTATATATTACTATTATTTATTATTTGTTTATTATGATTATAATTATATTAGGCTATGTCCCAGCAATCGATATCAACACTTTTGTTTGACACTATTGCATCATTCTGACGCGACAGCCTTATATAATGCCATACTTATGTTAGGCTATACCATACAAATCGAAATAACCATCTCAAGGTCTTACTCATATACCTACCTTTCGTACATTATTTAAACATAAAAGTTACAATAATTATATGTTTATAGTACTAAAGCTAAGTTCCATCAACTGCAGGTTCTAGGCCCATTCTGCATATTTTATCTTGAAGTGGAGGATGAGCCTGGCATGTTCATTCCTGTTAGGCTTCATGTAACTTTTAATGTGTTGGTGCGCCTTAAAACCCAATTCACTTCACTTGTTGATATTTTGTAATTTTTTAATGGCGAAAATTAATTATAATATTTATAAAACGAGCCGGGTTTCCAATAACAGCATCCGGTCAATTCTTCCGCCGACCATCTTTATGATCCAAGTGCATGGACTTGAACTGGGAACCAGGGGGTCAAAATGGTAGTTGCCGAAAGTAGTCCCATATACAGTTGACAGTAGTGTTATTTGAGATGCTGTGTGAATGGATGCACGTCCACAGGTAGTGTAGATTAATATTTGTGTGTAGAGAGTAGATTCCCAGATATTTTGCTGCAAGAATCAGGTTTATCAGAGCTGAGGCAAGTGAATGACACTACTTTTTGTGAGGTAAGATTTGTTTGTGTTCTTCGTCAGATTTGACCTGAATTCGTCATAATCGATACCTACTTTCACTTTGAGCAAAATTCTGAAGTTGAAAGCCGAAATGGAGCTTGATTTTTTGCTATGTCTGTGTCATGCTGACTTTGAAGATGGTTTACTGACAGTTTCAAGTATGAAAGAGTATGATGGCATGTGTGACACCATTTTAGGCTATAATGTAAGTCTATGGGAAATTAATGGTGGTCCAGTTCCAACTCTCCGATTCATAAAAAAAAGAAACACATGTTCATTTAAACAAGAAACAAAAAACGCTTACGAAAAAGAAAAAATAGAAAATAAAAACATCAAAGGGGGACAACTCGAACATTAAATCACGTATTAGGTAGGAACAGTTACTTCCCTTGAATAAAAAGTTACCAGTGTTAGCATATAAAAGCTCCCAGGGCGATTTGATAACAAGTACGCTATTTATTTAAAATACGTTATAATGAGTTATCTAATAAATTGGTTATTTTATATGACGACTATTCAGTGCTTCTTTGCCCTTAGGAATAATTACACGATTTAGAACAAAATTTAAATTTAATGAAACACGAAATCTACTACGCCATATAATGGCTTCTAAGTCCGTCGGATGGGGATGTAAACCGGGCGGTCCCGTGTATCGGTCTATCCTCCGAGCACGTTAAAGAACCATAGGAATCTATTCGATAATAAGAATAGGGCAGGTTCCCGGATTCCTATGTATCCTTCCCCTCTCTCTTGGGCGGCTCTAAATAACCTATACCGTGTTGATGAGCCGTTAAACAACATGCAATTCTAAGTCTAGTATAAAGGCAAAGAGATGACAGCAAACGTTACACTCTCTAGTAATCCTAATTCATTACAATCCTCTGCAACAATTACTTCGTTACAAAATGACTACCAACATACAATACAATTAACATCAGACTTAACAGTACGTTTCATGTTGCGAATACTGATAAAATCAATGTTTTGTACCGCATAAATCACTGAACATTTGTTCTATGACGTTTTTTGGAGAGAGAGGAAGTGATAACCATGCCGCCGGAGTCATGTTATAAATTGCAGAATGTTATACAATACATGGTATATGGCCGCTTAAATAACAGCGCAAATTCCATTACTACACAGACATACACTACACAATAATTGCATTACACATATACACATTACTTAGACATGAAATACACAGTCATTACACAGCATTAAAATACACAGTAATTATATTACACAGACATACATTACTTAGATATACCATACACACTAATTGCATTGCACATATATACATTATTTAGACATGAAATACACAGTCATTACACAGGCATACAATAAACGGTAATTACGTTACACAGACATACATTACTTAGACATACAATACACAGTTATTACGCAGGCATACAATACACGGTAATTACATTACACAGACATGCATTACACAGTAATGACATTGCACATACATAAACTACTTAATTATACAATACACAGTTATTACACAGGCATACAATACACAGCAATTACATTACACAGACATCAATTATTTATCATACAATACACAGTTATTACACAGGCACACAACACAGACATCCATTACACATTAATTGCATTACACAGACATACATACTTGGTCATAGTATACACTGTTATTACACAGGCATACAATACACACAAATTACATTACTCTTACATACATTACTTAATCATACAATACACAGTTATTAAACAGACATAAAATACACTTTAAATGCATTACGCATACATACATTACTAAGTCCTACAATATACAGTTATTACACAGACACACACTACACAGTAATTACACAGACATACATTACTTAGTCAAACAATACACATATATCACATAGGCATACACTACATAGTAATAACATTACACAGACATACATTATACATTGATTGCATTACACAGACATACATTACTTGGTCATAGAAGACACTGCTATTACACAGGCATACAATACACAGTAGTTACGTTACACATAAATGCATTACTTAGTCTCCAAAACACAGTTATTACACAGGCATACACAACACAGTAAGTGCATTACACATACATACATTTCTTATTCATACAATACACATTTATTACCCAGACATACACTACACAGTAATTGCATTACACATACACACATTACTTAGTCATACATTACAATGTTATTACACAGGCATACAATACACATTAATTACATTACACATACATACATTACTTAATCATACAATACACAATCATTACACATTACACAGGCATACAATACTACTAATAATTGAGTCATTTGACCTTTAATGCATACTTGTGTCAAGTAGGCACGCTAGCTCCTCTATATTTTATCCGATTTTAAATAAACTTATACAGTAGTTGTAGTTTCATATAATCTCGGACGCGCTTTTGAACCAGCATATTTGAAATAGCTATTATATGCCCTTGAGTTACCTGCCCTTGAAGCATGCAGTTTGCCTTGTGGGCACTCTAGCCGCTCCAGTTTGTATCCGATCTTAACCAAAACACACACACAGTAATAGATTTCAGACGAGGTATTTTGATTGAGATTTATTGAGTTATCTTCCCCTGAATTCGCAACAATAAAAATACATATGTTTGACTTTTGAGCACTCTAGCCCATTCATTGGTAATCCGAACTTAACCAAAACGTCAACAGTAATTTTTTTCTGTAATATCTTGAACGAGTTATTGAACCAACCGGATTTGATTGCTACAAGCTAAGTTATCTCCACTTGAATTGGTAAACATGCCTAATCTTACCTTGTGGGCACTCTATCTCGTCCCTTTATTATCTGATCTCAACCAACTTTCAAAGTCGTTATAAGATCTCGGGCGTGTTTTTGAACCAGCCAGATGTTATTGCTAATAACTGAGTTGTCTGTCCTTGAATTGGCAAATATGCTTAGTTTTGCATTGTGGGTACTCTAGCATCTCTATTTTTCCTCCAGTCTTAACCAAAATTACACAGTAGTTATATTATATATCTATTAGAAATCGCACGAGTTCTTGAACACACCGGATTATGGCCTTTCAATTGGCAAAATGTTCAATATTTGGTAATATACACTGGGAACCTGGTTTCTTGGGTTCAAATCCCGCGGGAGCAAACACTAATCTTCTATATAGATTTACGGGCGGATGGGATGGCGAGTTGTCCATCGTCCATCGTCGTCCGTTAACTTTGCCTCGTCAAGACATTGTTCATTTCATTCATTTGTGGCCTTTCATTGTTTGATATTTACCAAATTTGGCCAGATTGTTGATATTAATGAAGCTCGGACAAGTTCGAAAACCAGCCAGATAAGACCAGTAACGCAGGAGTTATGGTTCTTGGTTTTCTTAAATATGCATTGTTTTGCTTAAACTTGGCCAGATTGTTGATATCAACAAAAGCTCGAATAAGTTATCTTCGACATAAAAGTTGGGACAATTTCAAAAACTACTCATGTCAATATACGAACATCAGATTTATGACCCTTGGTAATTTATCGTTCATGTCAACTTATTCAGAATGTGTTAATATCAATAATAGGCGGACAGCAACAAAATCACCATATTTGATCTGGCTCGCATCCACCATCCTTATCGACAACTCTGGGCTTCTTGTATTATTATTATTATGTTGTTGTTGTTTCTTTGTTTATTCATTTTGCTTAAACTGTCATGGCTCTTTAAACCCGTGGAGCAGTACAGGCTCTCATGAACCTCTTTCTATAAATACGGGAGTTACAACTTTATACTGAATGTGTATTAAATATACATCACATATACGTATTTCATTGTCATTATTCATACGGTATAGTCTATACTATATTACATCAGGTTTTACAGGAACTAGAAGAAGACGTACGGCGCTCAACTCAAATACAACTAAAAGCATTTTAATCTATTCTTAGGGAGTAGTCCGATTTAATTATGTTTCATGAAATTTGGTATCCGCCAGGTTACATGTACTAGTATATGAATCATTCCTTAAATGATGATGTAAAACTATTTATAGCTTAATGATCATACTTAACCATCACACAGTATACATAAATGTTGCTATGTTGTATTTTTTTCAGGAGAGGGGAATTCATTGTAACTGCGGGGCATGCACAATGTTTACAATGAAGAAAGTTCTCAACAGATACGTAAAGTTGAAACTGTCGTAGTGGTAAGTATAGCTGAACTCATCGAAATTATGTTTAAACGTTCAAACCTTTGATGAAATATATAATTAACAATATATACATTAACAATATATACATTATCAGTCTGATGTATGACTTCCTTGTATTATATTGAGAACACTAAATCAAGTATATTCGAAGAGACCATGAACATGAAGAACGGCGAGTCTCTACTACGCTTGTCGAGCCTACATTATTGATTATAGCAAAATGCACTGTATAGATTAGCAGAGCTGGGTTTGAATGTTAAACGCAGGTCTGGGTTCGAATGTTGAAAGCAGAACTGGGTTTAAATGTTGAAAGCAGAACTGGGTTTGAATGTTAAAAACAGGTCTTGGTTCAGATATTGAAAGCAGAACTGGATTTGAATGTTAAACGCAGGCCTGGGTTCAAATATTAAAAGCAGACCTGGGTTTGTGTGTTAAACGCAGTTCTGGGTTCGAATGTTGAAAGCAGGACTGGGTTTGAATGTTAAACGCAGGACTGGGTGCAAATGCTGAAGGCAGAACTGGGTTTGAATGTTAAACGCAGGACTGAGTTCGAATGTCGAACGCAGAACTGGGTTTGAATGTTAAACACAGGACTGGGTTTGAATGTTAAACGCAGAACTGTGCTCGAATGTCGAAAGCAGGACTGGTTTTGAATGTTAAACGCAGGACTGGGTTCCAACACTGAAAACAGAACCGGGTGAGATGTTAAACGCAGAACTGTGTTCGAAAATTGAAAGCAGGACTGGATTTGAATGTTAAACGCAGGACAGGGTTCCAATGTTGAAAGCAGAACTGGGTTTGATGTTAAACGCAGTAGTTCCAGTGTTGAAAGCAAAACTGGGTTTTATGTTAAACGCAGGACTAGGTTCGAATGTCTCTTAAGCAAAATTACCTCAGTCGTTCATATCGCTCAGTGTCTATAATATAACATACATGGCGTGTATAGTAAGAATAAAACGTGTACGATATGAAAACTTCAGATACAACGTAGCACATTCTGAGCTTGGAGAATTTAGAGAAAATGATCCGTACGTGCAGTGGTCCAAATGCGATATGTTAGCTAGCAACTATACTCAGCAAAAATAGAAACCTCCCTCTTTTAAGCTGTGATTTGCATAGGTTGGCTTTGTTACACTATGTACACCAGTCTAGATAAAATTTCATCATTTTATACTTATCACTCAATCATTCTGATCAATATTAATAATCATCAAATACCAAAGTTTGTTCTGCTAAAACATGTTTTATTCAAATTGCGAAATCACTATATTTTTATTATAAAGGGAGGTAATCAGAAAATATTCGTTCTTGAAAGCTGTATGACGCAAACATGAGTGAAAAGGTCAGCGTCTTTTCTCTGTTTTTGTGGTGATGATGTCATTTTCTGCTTATTTCAAAAGAACAAAACTGTGTTAACTCAACGTTTTAACCACAAGACCCGGAAATGCTGTTTAAACCAAATCAAGGGGAATAAGTTTGCCCACAAGTTTGATTCAAAGAAAATTGTTTTCATGACAGTGCTGGCCTTTAACAAAGGTATTGGCATATAAGATTAAATAAAATATAATGTCATTGTGTCTAAATGTATGGGTAAAATTGGGGACGTTTCTATTTTTGCTCCGTACAGGTCAAATTCGTTTGGAGGCATGCATTGATATTCACACATAATACCAAATATGACAATGGATATATTGAACTTAAAACAGTAAAAATTAGGAACAACGATGATTGGCATATTGGCTTAAGCGGCATGCACACATGCACGCACACACACATACACTTTTTTTTTATTTAGCCGACTTTTAAAAAGTGTTCTATGCATAGCCGATTGTGAAGTGTTTTATATATAACCGTCTCTCATAGGAGTGTTCTATAAATATAGCCGACTCTGACAGGAGTGTTCTATATATAGCTGACTCTCGTAGGAGTGTTATATTATACATAGCTGACTCTCATGGGAGTGTTCTATACATAACTTACTCTCATAGGAGTATTCTATATATAACTGACTCTCATAGGAATGTTCTCTATATATAGCTTACTTGCATAGGAGTATTCTATATATATAGCTGATTCTCATAGGAATGATCTACATATATAACTTACGCTCATAGTAATATTCTATATATATATAGCTGATTCTCATAGGAGTTTTCTATATATATAGCTGACTCTCATAGGAGTATTCTATATATAGATGACTCTCATATGAGTATTCTATATATAGCTGACTCTCATAGGAGTTTTCTATATATAGCTGACTCTCATATGACTGTTATATATATAGCTTAAGCTCATAGGAGTATTCTATATATAACCGTCTCTTATATGAATATTCTATATATAGCTGACTCTCATAGGAGTGTTCTATATTTAGCTGACTCTCGTATGAGTGTTCTATATATATATATATCTTACTCTCATAAGGGTATTCTCATAGGAGTGTGACATATATATATAGGTTACTCTCATATGAGTATTCTATATATAAACGTCTCTCATAGGAGTAGTCTTTTTATAGCTGACTCTCGTAAAGTATTCTATATATAGCTTACTCTCGTAGGAGTATTCTACATGTATATATAGCTGACTCTCATAGAAGTGTTCTATATATAGCTGACTCTCATTGGAATATGCTGTATATAGCTTACTCTCATAGGAGTATTCTATATATAGCTGACTCTCATAGGAATATTCTATATATAGCTGACTCTCATAGGACTGTAATATATATAGCTTACGCTCATAGGAGTTTTCTGTATATAACCGTCTCTTATAGGAATATTCTATATATATAGCTGATTCTCAAAGGAGTGTTATATACATAGCCGTCTCTCATAAGAGTACCATCTATCACTGGAGTGTTCTATATAACGTCGTTTGATAGCAAATGTGAGATGCTGCTAGCAAACGATCCTTTAGTAACTTATTAACACCAGCAATTCTTTTGCGGAATAAAAACAAATAGGATATACTTTAATCAGTCACTTGACATGACAGCGTCGTTTGTTTGCAAGACATTTTGGGAAAGTCAATATCCTATTCTCCACCCCATCCCCAAACTCGCGTCCCAACCCTCTCCCTCAACCCCCACACACAATACTCCATCCCATTCACCCCATATAACGCGCTGTTTAATTACTAATACCAGAATAAATAAGCGTCAATATATTTGTTTTAGCACAAGAAGTATCAAAGCAAAAGCAATACTCAACTGAACGATTTAGCAATTCTGCATCTGGAGTCTCCACTGGAATTCACCAACGAAATACAACCTGTTCAGCTGTCAGGTAAGTTTAAAACGGTTATTATATTTAATTCGAAATTCATTGGTAGAAAGCAATATTCTAACATCAATTGTGTAAATGAATACACTTAAACAAGAAAGTCACACATCATAAAAAAGGTAAAACGACAACGGATGCACGTACGAGTATGTAAATAGAGATTATTTATCTGCTTGGATCATAGACTGTGAGCCAGTAGGAGAAACCCTCCCCCATCCCCCCTCCCCCCAGGGGAATTTTGTAGGGTATGATTTTCTGAAAGAACATACAATAAGTTTCAAAATGAGACATGTGTGCCATCTGAGCGTTGGGGCTTTAGTGAGTTTTGGGGGAAAACACTGCGTTTTTAGACGAAAATCGCCGAAATCTGGAATATTTTTTTAGATAAAGAATGGAATATATTAGAACCAATTTGAATTGATGGAATCTTTCTCGGAGCGCATCTCTACGTGTCCCACCATATAATTTATGAGTCCGATACTTAAATATTGAGATTTTTGGGTAAAATGTTAAACAATTGAATAAAATCGCTGATTTCTGTAATACATTGGGGATATTTAACTAAAAATTAGAAATATATCTAATACAACAGAAAAAAGAAATATTGTTACCTTTTTGGGCAGGGTAAGGTCCAGTGACAGACAGTTCAAGAACTATCAGTTATAGGGAACTCCTTCACGAGATGGTAGACGTGTGCTTCTTTTCACGAACGAGCGGATGATAGTGAGTGAAAAAAACGTCTATCATTGAGAGAACGATTTCTCTATAATAGAAACCAGCTGTTAAATAATCTATTTATTACATTTTAAATCAGTTTAAGTATGATTTTAACCGAAATTATTCGCTTTATTGAACGTTATCGGCGGATGACGTCGACGTTAGCATCACTTTTATTGTCATTGTCACCGTTAGTTATTTTTGTGTTTGGAGTTAGTTATTAATATATAGCGATTATGAATAGTCTTTCACTCAGAAATCCCAATCTTTTAAATGTAGAAATGTAATAAATGTATATAAATTAACAGTCCAAACTAAATTTAAAGAAGAAGTGAAAACAGAAGTAAGTCGTGGCCAAGTGAGCGAAGATATCACGTTGTTCACTGTAAATTAATATAAGCAGAAGCAAATATTAGAGTATTACAAACATGATCATGTACAAACTAGAAGATCTGAAATAAAAACAGTCAAAAAATGCAATACTACATTTGTTGGAAAGGATCAAGGGGTCGGATAATATTGAAGCCGCTATATTCCTCAAGGTTTATATGATATCACGTTAGTGTCAACTCTATTAACCCATTTGCATCCCTGCTAAATATGATAGTTAGTATATGTGATGACTTTAGGTACGTATAATAAAATAATTGAAAAAAATAAATATTTTCTTATGAGCTTAGTAGTTTATCGCCCTAGTCTACATAAATCCAGTTAACATTACCTTGAATGCTATAATATATATGCATTTTGATTCGGATGAGTTAGCCATAAATGTATGTTTCTAGAATTCTAACAAACACACGATACACAATGTGTGCGTTGATATTATATAATTTCAAAAATATTTAGCTCAGTAAGGGGATCGTTCGTTTCAAATATATTGTTTGGGGCGCTTGTTTCAGCCAAAGGTTTCAAATCTAATTCTGACAGTTTTATGTGATCACGTCTTCAATCATAACAATTTAGTAGAAGAATCACAGAGACTTACTTTGTATTTTCTTTTTCTTGACATATTGTTTATACTACTTTTTGCGTCAAATCATTTAAGTTCCGTGATACGATATAACACCATGCTACTACCATTATCTTATTATTATAAACGTGGGAGAATCAGTGACCGAGTGGTTAGAGTCTCTGACTTGAAATCACTTGCCCCTCACCGCTGTGTGTCCGATCCATCAGGGGCCTAGGAATCTTTATGTGAAGAAGTATTCAGTTTGCTTGCGGAACGTCCTTGGTTCTACCCGTGTGCCTGCCCGTGCACGAAAATTAGTCAATACACATATGACCTAGAGAAGGACTTCAGCTGAGTATAAATCAATACACTGTTATCAAGTTTGCATATATTAATCAAGTATATCACTTCAAGATAAAAGTGTAAACCTATTAAACTGCAAGTTACGTGTTAAATATTCAGAACTATTTGAGTTCTATTTTTTTATTTTTTTAAAGCTCTTTAAATTGGGTTGACATAATCCTTAAGTATATTAAATATTTCTTTTCCTAGATAAAGCATTCGATAAAATGAGCATAACAAGTGAGAAATGTGTCGCTACCGGCTTTGGCATAAGTAAAGAAAGTAAGTATAATTCTTTGTTTTACGTTTCAGATTTGTAATACATCGTTTTCCCTTTTATAAGTAAACATTGTTAAGCAAGCCACCTACCGTTAACAAAGTTAATTTGTTTTAGGCGAACTATTATTAATGCTGAGTTAAATGCATACATGTATATACGTTTTCTGTGAGCAGACATAAACGAAATAGAATCACACATCCTTTTGAAATTGTATCTGTTTGTAAAAACAAAATTCGTTAAAATATTGTTTGCTTCCAGTGCAATGTTATTCGCGATTAGAACGTCAATAGTTTGTTTAAAATCCATCAAGTGTTAACATGTAAAATTATTGTTAGTAGGAGTAATTTATTATCACAAACACATGTTTTACCCTGTACACAGTGTTCACACCGGAACACATTTTCGAAAGAGAAAAAATACTTGTATTCAATCTACACATTATATGAATACAACTTTGGTTATTGTGCGTTATGGAATTTACAAACTCACACTGTGGGATATTTTCCAGGACCTCAGGAATTCCCAGACATCTTGCAAAAGGTTAAAGTTAACATCATTTCGCCGGCAGCATGCAAGAAGAAAGCCCGCAGAGTTGGCTTAAAAACATCGAAAAAGCAGCATTCTTGTGAGGATACTCCCGGAATGTCAACATGCGGTGTAAGTAACAGACACGAGCGCATGCATTTATTCCAAAAAAATATTAAAAGTTATAATATCGTAAATGAGCCTCCATGACCCTTCCATAGTAAACTGAGAATGTTGACAACCTGTTAAAATCGTTGTTAGAACTCTGGGAAACTTACTTTATCTTGGAAATAAACATGTCTGCTATTAACCATCAACAAGGAAACGGGAGGCTGACTACCTTCTCCAACTGTATACTAACACCGTGTAAAGGTCAAAGTTATTTCCCCCTTACAATTGCATACCCTGTCTACTTTCAGTTCTGAAATTGATATAAAAATCTGTCATAACCAGGATGAGCTGCATTAAGCCTCGGTCACCCGGCCCGCTTCGGATTTCTTGGTTACGCTTTGCTACACGAAAACCTTGGGGTGATTTTGGCTAGATTTTGAGAGATTCTACAAGACTTTCATAAAACCTATTTTCAGTTAATTTAATATCAATATCTTATTTTTAACTTATGAGGAGCAGCAAGTGACGTTAACAACTGGTGCAGCAACAATTGGCGTTTACGTTTATTTTTACGACTTTACGCGCGAGAAAAAAACGCTCTAATAAATTGTGCTAATCGCTAGTGGGCGCTTTAATTGGCCTAAGCTGCCCAGACAGATATCTGGTATCAAGTAAGACATACATGTATGCATGAAACGTTCTTGACAGGCAGAGACTAAGCAGCATTTTCAAATATCTAGGACATGTCCGAAATATAGTTATAGCAACAACATAACAAGAAACTGCACTAAAAAAGCTTTTAAAGAAAGAAAAAGGATTAGCACTCGTTAATACAGAACTACGTTCGACTGAACCAGGCGAGCATATCCGGTTGATTTTTAATGAAATTAAACCTAGATTCTTACAATTAAAGGTTAGGTTGTTTCTAAGTTTTATAAATATGATGTTGGTTTTGTCTACATAGGGCCTACTTGGATGTTATATATTTGCGCCGCACCCGTATTTAAATCAGTGTTATTGGCTTGTCCTAATGACGGCTAGCCTATATTGACAACTTCCGTTTTGTATTTCCGGTTTGGTGTTTTTCTCAAAAGTTAAACGCTCAACAGCGCTGGATACTGTTGAACGAAATAATTATATATACCCTTATTTCCCCACTTCCTGTTTGATCAAAGTTGGCGAGGTGGTCAAACGTGTAAACATTGGTCTTACCTTAAGTTAGATGTCCTAACCTAGCTGAACTCGAGCCTCCTCAAACAAAGTTATACACATATGAACGTTGTTCTTACCTTAGATGTCCTAACCTAGCTGAACTCGAGCCTCGTCAAACAAAGTTATACACATGTGAACGTTGTTCTTACCTTTGATGTCCTAACATAGCTGAACTCGAGCCTCGTCAAACAAATGTATACACATGTGAATACTGGTCTTACCTTAGATGTCCTAACCTAGCTGAACTCTCGCCTCCTCAAATAAAGTTATACACACGTGAACACTGTATATTTACATGGCAGGGCTAGCTATTTATATGGATGGGATACTAAACAAAGAATAATGAAAATAGCCTTAAAATCTTTAAATTTAAAATTACTTCTGCTACATCTACCACTGCGCTTGTTCGGGATCAGTAAGAACATGTTTAATTAAATTTAAGTTGTGTTACTCCCACTCACGGTGCGAGCCAAGAGATTCAAATTAAACAATACATTTTAATACAATTTCCTCAAAAGTGCCCGCTGTGTTGTTGAAATAGGAGTGTAGTGGGACAGGGGGATGGGCAGAGAAAGATTTCTCTTTCCAATTCTGCTAACTGATCTAATTGTGGTAGCTCCTACCCAGGCAAGTCTTCCCTATAAAAATAAACTGTTTTTGTTTAACTTGATCAATTGTCACATTGTTTTTAATCCTGTATCGAGAATACATGCGTTGATAATGTAAATTGTTGTAATAAGTTATTATAAAGTTATTAATTATTTATTATTAATAAATACTGAAAGGGTGATCCCTTGGAAGCACCAAACACAAACAAGAGAGGAAAGTTACTGTAAGAGACTCAGTTTTATTGCGTCCGTTAATGAGAGGTAATTATAATATGCAACACCCCTCAAGTTATTATTCATTCCAGGAAGGCATTTCATTGACTTTATATACGTGTTTACACATGCCTCTATCTTTATATTTCAGGGCGACAGCGGTGGACCCGTTGGTTGCTATGGAGAAGATAACATCTTCCGTCAAGTGGGTATAGTTTCATTCGGACCATCCGGGTTATGCGAGGTTGGCCTTTCAGTATCTGCAAGGGTATCAACTTATCTTAAGTGGATACAAGCCAATAGTGTCTAGATGGTGATCAACTTGGGAACCCAAACAAGATTCAATCGCATTCAAGTCCAGTTATTTCAAAGTTGACTTCTCGTCATTAAATATGTGAAACTACTGTTAGACATTTGTTTGCAAGTTTACCTATTCTTTAAATCCAGTTCCGGTTGTATATGAAATAAAATCTATTATTTACCATGTTTACTGCAAAATTGCGCCCAGACATTATACATACTCAACATTGTACAACTGGCCATCATTTAAGCTCAACTGAGGCGAAGGCTCAAAGCTGAGCTGAGCTATTGGGATTACTCTTCCTCCGTCGTCCGTCGTCCGTCGCCGTCGTCGCTAACATTTGCTTTAAACAACTTTTCCTCAAAATCCGGGTGGTGAAGACCAAACTTCACATCGATGATCCTGAGGTCAATGAATTTTAAAACTTGTCCAAATTTAAGATTTCCGAAATTACCATAACATTTCGAAACCTTAAAAAATATCTTCTCAAGAACCATTTAACATATTTCGACAGATCTTCTTTTATTAATGATTGCCAATCAAGTTGAAGGCAATTTTAACTGTCAAGTGTGTTCAACTGAAGTCCCAGAGATCAATAATGGCTGTGCCCAGTATGTTCAAACATTGAATATAGAGATGTTTTACGCAGATATATATATGCACCCTATAAGGTATGGAGCTCCCATATATTGCACGTTGCATCCCCATTTTAGTATTTATAGTCATCTTACAACTTAATTCAGTGACACTGGAATTAAATCTAGTCCGCCTCGATGGCCACAGTCTGTATATAGGAGAATCTTTAAAACATATTTTTCTCTGAAACTGAAAAGATCAGAAATCTAACATGTAACATATGCTTATGGTCCTCCACCAAGTCTGTTCAAGCGACGACGCCGTGTGTAAGATTTGGACCCGTCCAAGGGACTCCTTTTTGTTTGTACATAGATATAAGTGGAGAACCCCGAAATATCGTCTTCCCTGAAACCTCAAAGTATAGCGCTCACATATATTGCTTGTGTAAAGTAGATATAATAATTAAAGAGGAAAAGTAGCATTCAAGGACGACAGTCGAACACAAACACACACAGAAACAAAGAACAACTTTATAGATGAATAAAAGGCAAAATAAGACAAACGGGCTACCGCCTTGGAACGATCAGTAGCATAAAAAGGCCGGGTGGGGTTTGAACCAAGTTCTAGGGTGCACCAAACCTCACTCTTACCCTACTGTCATCGCCATAAATGGGACAGTGTAAATAAAGATATCCCCGACAGGTTATAATCTCTAACAAAAATGCAGCATTAATAGCAATATAAGTAAAACACATAATGCAGTGGGTTGCAAAATAATAGCGTCATAACCTCTGTTAATAAACTTCTTCACAAGTATATATGATTCTGACAAAGAATCTTACGAAGTTTTAAAATCACATCACCATAGAAGTCTGGTAGTCCCTGTCGCAGAAGATTTCTTAAATTACTTTTGTATTTAAAAGTAGATCAGGATTACGATAATACAATTTTGCAAAGGTTTTTCGAAGTTTATGGTAGCGGTAGCACTGCTACTGGAGTGTTTAGTAATACAAATATTAAAATATAACGAATATTAAAGTCCTCAACACGACTGCAAACTCTAGAGAAACGGATAAGTTGAGAAACATAGACCCCATATGAATAAGAATAAGCTCGGGGAATATCCCCATCTAAATGGGGATAATTAACAATATCAAAATTAAAATCATCCTCTGTTGTCATAGGCTTTACTAATTATTTCGCCATTTTCAATACAGAGATGTAAGTCAAGAACAGAAGCGACAATATCAGAAATGTTAGATTTGTTGAGTTGAAGTTCATTAGGTTAGATATTATTAACATAACAGCAAAGAAAGGATTGCCAATGTTCAATATGTCATCCAAATACCGAGAGGTGTCATTAAAGGTTTAAATTACATCTGCCTAAGTATCGGATGAAAGACTCAGCATGAAATCTCTTTTATAGCACTATAAGAACAAATCTGCGACAAGAGATGCACATTTCGTACGACAACAATTTGTCTATCAACGGTAGTTCCATACCTGACGAAAACATATTCTAATAGAAAAATGAGTGCTTCGCAAACTTCTTGGCAAGTCCACATAGTATACTTGTTTAAACTGATGTTAGTAAAAAACGCCTTAATATTGTTACAGGTCAACAATTATTGTTCTTTCTCTAGCGAAAGGTTTCTTCAGAAAAGCAATAATCTTGTATTTGATAAGGTGATGTGGTAAGGTTGCATATAGTGTGAGAGGTAATAAGTACTTACAGATGAAACTTGACGTTTATTGCAAATTGTATCACGAACATCTCCTGAATTGTTAATAAACCAAAATAAATTAATCTCAAAAAATTCTTAAGTTTTAACACAATATTGTTTAACGTGATCTTTAACGGCATTAAGACAAGAAGTTTAAAGCTTGGAGATGTTTGTGGTGGTGCAGGCACTAGAATTCGAAATAAAGTGAGCTTTATACGGATGTTTATGTAATGTGGGTATCCAGTACATAGTTGACATATTAATTACGTACTCATTAACTTGGCAGAAGCTAGATCAACAAGAGAATAAACCAATAAGGGTGCGAAAAGACAAGATTGGAGACAAATATCAAACGTTTCCGTCCTCTCAGGATGTAGGTGGACTTCATCATAGGGTCCACAATCTCTCCGGTCATCGCACAATCAAAGAGATAAGCATAATGGTGAACTCTAAATGAGGCAACCACTAAACATGCAGTGCGTTGCAAAACGATCTCTGAATGTGATTAATACCCCTGTGTGTGTAGACTACAATGGTACTGTTTTTGTATTTATATATAAATTAATAAAAGAACAAATTTAATACAAATTATTAAAAGGGATTAATACTCCCGCATTGGTGTCCAGTCAGAATAGGCATCACTACCTTAATATGGATGCGTGGAAATAATCTGAAGTTTGTGCAGAGCAGAGTCTGAATTACATATTAAATAATTAAAATATGTGTGGAGTATTATGTATAATTAGTGGAGAGTGTTATGTAAAATTAGTGGACGTCTTGAAGTTAGTAATGTGTAACCTATAGACCTAATGATATATTCACATAATAAGATAAAGAAAAAGAAATATGCAAGGTTATCTGATTATCTGTTAAATAACGCGACGAAAGATTAAACTATGTGGAGTCTTATGTAAAAATTAGTAGAATGTAAACTTATGAAGATTGTTTGCAATCTTGTCTTGTCGTGCCCTCAATGGTTTATTATCTTGTTGCTCTGGCTTCTGCCAAGTCATTGAGTACATTCTTTGTGGCTTTCTATGCTATTGTTTGTTTTGTATTTAAATATACACGAGCATCTTTGTGTTTTTCTTATATTGCCTATTTATTATGCCTTGTTTGGTTAGAGAATAGTTCATGGCGGGGATTTCTTTATCCTGTTTTATTGGGATAACAGTAAGGTAACTGTGAGGTGCGGTGCATCCTAGAACCTGTTTTGGGTTAAACAGTATTTATTCAAGAAATGTGATGAACAATGTTTCAAATAATACATGTACATGATTTGAAAACAAACTTCGATGAAAACTTATGTAAATTCATTTCCTTAATATTCATATTAATGCATAAGATATGGCTGACATTGTATGTGTTATAAATGTTAGCATATGATGTAAAATGGCATTTGATAGAATTTAACATTTAGAAATAGTGATTGTAAAACAAATATATTGCACGACAGACCATGTCCTGTCATATTAATATATTAATAATGTTGTCCATTATTGTTTGGACCTGACCTATCGATAAATGACATGTATATGTTCGTGTATATATAAATACAAAAAAAAAAGCCTAGAAAGCCACAAAGAATGTACTCAATGACCAGGCAGAAGCCAGAGCAACAAGAGAATAAACCATTGAGGGCACGACAGCAATCATGTTGTTTTTAGTATTGTTGTGCGTTAAAAGTGTATATAGTGTAGAAACGTCATACGTGCTTACAGACGAGACTTGACGGTTATTTTTAATTTGATCAAGAATATCTCCTAATGTTTATAGACCAAAATAAATTAATTCCTGAGTTAATGCAAGCACTGTCAGTCCGTACTGTACAACAAACAAAGAGCAAATTAAATATACAATGAAACGAGCAATACACATCACAAAGAGTGGTGAAGACAGGGTTACAGACTTGAACGGTCAGTAGGGCCTACTGGTTAGCTTAAATCGATTTTATCTTTACACATGTCACGTCTTCAATGCCAAAGTAGATATAAACGTCTAACGGTGAATGTAGCATCCAAGGACCAAAGTCAACTTCTGAGAAATAAGCACACGATACACGTATATATTGTTGTAAATATATAGATTAGATTAGAAACCCCTCAGGATATATCCAAGTATACTGAACAACCAAAACAGTTACAATCAAAGAGAAAACCAATCAAGGGTACGGCTAAAATACCTGAGGATGAACGTACATCCACCAACACTCCCTTTCAGGGTTTCTGAAGGTGCAATCATAGAGTCCCATGAGGTTATCCGGTCATCTCACAAGAGAAAAGTGAAGCGTTGTGACTGACTGTAGAGAGGTCAAGCACCAAGTCTGGCGTGCATTGCAATTATACTAAAGGGTCGTATCATTTTCATACGAATTTCCTGTTTAATTTTATAAAGTAGTGTTATTATTTACTGGTCCTTCGGGATCATTAAGCCCATTCTGCGTTGCTTTAAAGCAGAATATTGCTTAAGCAGGTGCTAGGAGACGTGAGAGGTGTCGCATCGTAAAATTACCTCTCATGAACAGACTCAATAAAACGGAGTTTGCCACTTTCGTCCAAGGGATCATCTTTTCAGTATTTATTGACATCCACACTAGCGTTTGTTTAGTGCTGCGTAGCGGTCGTAACAAGTCACCCCTACTACAAAACAGTAGTAGTAGTATTTACTGGTCTTTTCGCGATTTACATCTCTCCATTGAAAATGGTGAACAAATTAGCAAAATATATTACAAGAGAGATGATTTTAATTTTGATATTGTTAACTTTCCCAATTTAGATGATGATGTTCCCTAGCAACTTTTTATGGGGTTTATGTGTCTCAAATTATACGTTTTTCTAGAGCTTGTACTCGAGTTGAGGACTTTATTATTCGTAATCATCGTGCCCTCAATAGTTTGTTCTCTTGTTGCTCTGGCTTCTGCCATGTCATTGAGTACCTTCTTTGTGTTGTGGCTTTCTAGGCTATTGTTTTTTGTATTTATATATACACGAGCATCTTTGTGTTTTACTTATATTGCCTATTAACACATGATTAATGCTGCCTTGTTGGTTAGAGAATAGTTCATGGCGGGGATTTCTTTATTTACCCTGTCCCGTTTTATTTGGATGACAGTAGGGTAAGTGTGAGGTTTGATGCACCCTAGAACCTGGTTTAAACCCCCAACGGCCTTTTTTGCTACTGACCGTTCCAAGGCGGTAGCCCTATTGTCAACCCTTTTGTGTTTGTGAAGTCTAATTTGGCATTTTGTTCATCTTTAAAGTTGTTCTTTGCTTCTGTGCGTGGTTGTGGTTGCCTGTCGTCCATGAATGCTATATTTCCCGTTCGATTTTTATATTTACTTCTTTTTCGACAAGGACTATCACAAACTGATTTTTATTGTGCCGTGATTTACAAACTTTGTAGGATATTTTGGTATGATCACTTTCATACGTCAATCTTATTGAACGTGTTGAAATGCTTTTTAAAAAGAGGTTTGAGTATCATTTTGAAAAGCGCTGCATGTTTCGTGGTCGTCCCATTTGCAGTAATACACGTTGCTTTCCTCTTGGATTGTGCGATGGCCTGGTAGAAGCGGACTTTGACTGTTGATATTAGCCTCGGTCACCCGGCCTGCTAATTATTTCTTTGCTACATTATACTATTCAGAACTGATATTATTTGATCTAATCTGCCCAGACGGATATCTAAAGGTAAGACATATGCATGATACAGTCTTGGAAGGAAGATACATTTCTTTTCTGACCTTACATATACTACTCAAAGTTAATACAAGAACAATAGCACTTGATTGAAGTTATTCTGTGTTTATTACGTACTCTTTACTTTAATGTCATTTATTTTCATTGAACGTACCATTGATATGTGTGTTTCTTTCGAAAGGCATATTATATGCAATTGCAGACTGAATTCACAAATCCTCAATCTGTTTCGTCATTACATTACGAGCTCTTTATAGGCATATTTAGAAAGAAAAAAAACTCTGTATTAATAATCAAATACCTTGGCGTGTATCAAATACCTTGGCGTGCATTTAATTTGAAACTATAATTTTAATTCAGTACACAGTATTAAGGTCTCATTGTGGGAGTGATTTACTAAAAAGCGTTGTGTTCGGTTTGTACCTTTATTATAACTGATCGACAACAAAATATGAGAAGTGACGTTAACAGAATCTACGTCACGGCCAATACAGCGCGTCAACGTCACGTACAATACTGCGTGTAATACAAGTTTTACAACATTCTCCGGGCCTCGAAAAGGTAATTTAGTCCTTTAAATCACTGAAACAGTCACTGAATGTCTCTCACATCACTTCCAATGGATATAGTTTCACGAGTGGTCTTGATGTAAGTCCACTGGTAGTGCTGATCATTGCTGCACGTGTCAATCCATCGTTCCCGGTGATAAGCTCTGTAACAACCCCAATCTTCCAGCGTAGCCTTGGTGTTACATCATCGTGGACTTGGACGACGTCGACGACTCTGATCGTCTGCTGATTGTTACCGGTCATCTGATGGTACTCTTGTAGACTTATGAGGTACTCCCGTTTCCAGCGCTCTCGGAAATGGCTGATCAACATCGCCTTGGCTCTGGCGCGTTTCGAGACGTCTGAGCGGCCGCTCATATCTGCAGTTGCAGCGTCCGGAATATCTCTTTATGGTAGACTGGTTACTCTGCGCCCATAAAGTAGATGTGCTGGTGTAAGAGGTTCGGGATCACCTGCATCTGAAGTGACGTATGTTAGCGGTCGATCGTGCATGATTGCTTAGATTTCTGTCAAGACTGTCTGCAATGTCTCGTAGCTGACGAATACTCGTCCTAATAACTTTCTGATTGTAGTCTTCGCTAGACCGATCAGACGTTCCCACCACGGAGCTCGTTTCGGTATGTACTGCCACTGCGTACCATGGTTACTGAGTGCTTCTCGAATTATGGTTGACTGGAACAGTAGTTAAAGTTGGTTTGAAGCAGCGTTGAACGCCGTTGCATTGTCCGATATCATGATGCGCGGTAATTACTTCCGGCTGGAAAATGGTGGCGGATCAGGAGCAGCATATGGTTTGCCACTGGTTTTCCGGCAAATGACGCACTTCCGGAGTACAGACTAGACATACCGGCGTATAGTAGGAATCCAGTACTTCTGGCGTAGATGTGTGATGGTAGAATTCACTCCTGTATGTAGTTGAGTAACGTGGACGTCGAGTACTATTAGGCGAGTTAAGGGATGTCTAGAAGGAAGGACGTACGGAAATTTCGCTAACTCATCAAGTGGTGCATTGTGAATTCTCCCGCCACAGCAAATGTCCCCACTGGGCCTTCCCCAGGATTTTTTTAAGGGATAGTGGCATTTAATGCGCGAGGGTGGGGTGGGTGCGGGAGGGGGTCCCCTCCTGCATGTCGATTTTTTTTAATGTTTTGAAGTAAAATGCGGGTTTTGGCATACACCTGACACATTTAAAACATGTTTTAAATATATCTACCAGTCTGCCATAGATAGTACATGTATGACCATTTTTTTTACTGTTTTTTGTTTTTTTTTGGAAAAAGATGATACCTCAACTTTATACATCGTTTCCTTTGCTGTTCTATACATTTTTTTATCTTGTAAACACTTCCTTTGAAGTTAAGCAGGAGTAATTATGATATTTTTAAGTGAATAACATTTTAAAAAAAAAACACTTGAAAACGCAGTGTCGTGGTTTTTAAGCATTCGAAATAGGACTATCCGGATTTACATCAACTTTTTACGCTGACATTGTCTTACAATAACTTAACGTCTAAGTCATGTTTACTGCATCAAGTCATTAGCGTTTTCGGAAACAAAAGGTAGGAAACGGTTATAGGTTCATTTAAATGTTTTAAAATTGCTGTCTTTATTCATAATTAATCGTTTTAGTTTGAAACACGAAAACACGGAAGCAAATTCAAAACCGGAAGTAACCTAAATATATAATCTACAACCCCGAGATTCTTATAACTTTATGTGGTTATCGAATAATTTGCGTTTGTGAGATTATTTTCTCATCATTATCTATTTAAAGTCGATATAAAATGGATGGAGGCACATTAATTCAACGCTACAATAAAATATAACATAAGTAAATTGTTTTCACATTTGATGACGTAATAAGTTTACAGGTCATGTACGCATGGTTGAATTCTTGAATTAGACCCTTATCGCGGAGGTAATTAACACCTCTGCCCCTCTAATCCTTATGAAAACACTCCAATCAGGAGCTAAGGACGTATGCTTGTCAGGAGTTTATGCCTGAAGGCGTTATTTGATCAGATATGTCATTAATTAACACTGGGAAATGAATGTTTTGACCCACTTTTAAGGGATCGCGGCACGGTTTTAAAGGGTCGCGGTCAGATTAAGGATCGCGGCATGTCTGTTTCAAAAGTTAAGGGATCGCGGCGCCGCTACGCCATAAATGGCTGGGGAAGGCTCACCAGGACCCCA
The DNA here is from genome assembly GCA_037043455.1 of Cyrtodaria siliqua. Lineage (NCBI taxonomy): Eukaryota > Metazoa > Mollusca > Bivalvia > Adapedonta > Hiatellidae > Cyrtodaria > Cyrtodaria siliqua. The sequence goes on along the minus strand of JAWPHD010001546.1, from coordinate 265,558 downwards.
GGGTCATCAATAAACAACCTGAGCTGCTTGACAAGTGGTAAGCGTCTTCCGTTGGACTTCATGCTCTCAATCTTGTCATGGTATGTTGTGGTTTGGCAGCTACGGAGCTGTAGTTCCTGTACGGTCAAAGGTTCGAATCTTGATAATGTCCTGCCATTTTTGCAGTTGTATATGAATCTCAGTACGTATGCAGTAACTCTGAGCATCTTCCTGTACCGGTTGAACCTCTGTATGTGAAGTACGTTGTGAATTCCCGATATGAATGTCGGCTGTGTAGTGTAGTGGGTGGGACATACGGGTGGTGTTCTTGGCAATCTTCAGTTATCGTTGTTAGCGTTGAGACATCGTTGTACTCCCAATATGGCCACTTGCAACTATCATTCAACCAATCAGGTGCTCTCATCCAAAGATTGCTTTTCTTGAACTGTGATGAAATGAGTCCACGTGTAAGTAGATCAGCGGGATTTTCGACTGTAGGGCAGTATCTCCACTTCCGCTTCTTCGTCAAGTCATATATTTCCTTCACTCGGTTTGCAACAAATGTTTTCGGTGGATTTGATGTGTGTAACCAATGGAGAACAATCTGGCTATCTGACCACAGGTATACAGTTTTCACACTGATGGACTGTTGCACATGTCTGGCAAGTCGAGCACCCAGGACGGCGGCCATCAGTTCCAATCTGGGTAGTGTAAGTTCCTTCAGTGGAGCCACGCGGGTCTTCGTCATAACTAATGCAGATGTGTTGTCCGTGTACAAGTTAGCTGTAGCGCCGTTTGTCCAGACACTTGCGTAAGCAAACACGTGGAGATCTGATTCGTCTGTTGCACTACAAATGTCGTTTGATGTCGATGAATATCGGAAGTAGTGTCTCTTAAAACTATATGAAGACGCGTCGTTCAAGTCTTCTGCAAGTTCGCGACATCGTTGTTGAAAGTTCATCGGAAGTGGTACATCCCAGTCGAATTGTTGTTGCTAAATGTCTTTCATAAGGATCTTTTCCCGAATTGTGACAGGGCTGAGGAGTCCTAGCGGATCATACAACGTCTGTTGGAGAATTTCTTGTTTGGGGATGTCTCCAGCTCTGGGTATAGGTCTTTGTTGTAGATATAACTCGTCGGTTTCTGCATTACATAGCAAACAAAGGACTTTAGTGATCTGGTCGTCATCGAGGACGTCTTCTTTAGCGGCTAGGTTACGTAGACGGCAACTGTTGGAGTTCCACGAACGCAGGTTGAACTCAACAGACGACATCAGGTCACGTGTATCCCGGAAGTAAGCGACAACGTCTGCTTCATCAGTAAAACTTGATAGTATGTTATCAACGAACAAGTCTCTCCTCAGGATTTCACTTACCCATACTGCATCGTTGTGTTCTAGGTGTTTCAGCAACGTGGCATTGAATATGAATGGGGAACATGTTGCTTCAATTAAGACAACATGAACCGGTAAGTCATCAGTTCACTGTCTGGGTTTCTTGGATCACTCAGCCACAGGAATCTCGTGAATTCGCGATTTTTCTCGCCAAGTTGTACATGTATAAATGCCTTTTATATGTCGGTTGAAACTGCATACTTGTTTAGTCTAAATCGCATAAGAATACTTGTTAAGGCGTTCAGCTCCGGCGGTGTTGATTGTAAACAATCGTTCAAGCTCGGCGAATCACGTGTCTGGCGACAGCTGCAGTCGTACACTATACGAATCGGTGTCGTTGCAGAGTCTTTCTTCACGCCGTGATGTGATATGTAGTGAACGCTTTGAGTAGTGTTGTCATCCTGCACCTTCTCTATAAATCCTCTCGTCTCCTGATCAACAATGATGTCGCCATATTTTTGTAGCAGTTTCGGTTCCTAGCTTAGCCGAAGAATAGTGTTCTCTGTTCGCCGTCGGGTTATATTCTAATTGTCAGGTAGAGGTGGATGATCCTGTCTCCGTGGTAACTTGGCTGAATATTGGCCATCTTTGAATGCAATGTACGTCTCTTCGTACTTCTCCGGGAAACCGGAAGTAGAACTCTCTTCTGTGGTGGGGTTGATTCTCAGTGACTCCATGGTTCTGAACAATTTTCCAGTATTTATCGGCACCGACAAGTAGAGAAATCTCAAATGACTCGTCGTCTGTAACTGCATGGGCGAGTTTCAACCCAAGGATATATGGAAGTGCAGTCACAGAACGCTGCAGATTATGCAGGGGTACAGCAATTGTATGAACTACAAGGACGTTGATTTGCATCTTCTCTCCATTGTCTGTTGAAAGGTAAACAGTAACAGTGTCGATGTACCTCATGTTCTATGTGGTGGCTGCGCATGCCGTAAGATAGACGACGTCAGTTCCGGTTCGTTCTAGTAGCAATATGTCTACCATACTCCCAGTTATGAACGATCTCTGGGCTCCTTCGAACAGTATGTTAGCGTCGTCACACCATCTGTCGGAGCATACATGGGCAACGCCAGTCTTCAGTTTCAGGTCGGCCTCGGCCGTGTTGTAGAATGCAATATGGCGGAATGACCTGTGGCACCGGTAGTAAATGCTGAAGTGGTGTTACCGTCGGCAATGGCGGCAACGGAAGTTGGAGCGGCAAGACGAAACCTGGTGATTTCCGAGACAATTAAAACATACATGTTTCTGGTTAACAATTTCAACGCGAGAAGTTACTGAAGTTACCTTCCTACACTCGTTGGCTTGGTGAGGTCCGCTGCAAAATGGGCATACCTTGCTCTGTGGTCTGTGGTTCGTACTTGATTGCTTGTTGCTGGATACCTTGAGTTTGGACCTGGAACCAGCGAAGAATGAAGCGGTGGCGTCGTGCACTTCCGGTCTCTCGACTGGTTGACCTGCTTCCATGATGCTGATCTCCTTCTTCAGTGCTTCTCTTAGGGTCGGTAGCTGCCAGTTGCTGTCACCATGGTCGCGCGTCATGTTCCTTCTGATCTCCGCCGGAAGTTTATCGAAGATGACAGGAACCAGTAAATTGCCGTAAGAGTCTGGGACTGTCCTAGTGATTCCAGTCAGCTGATGTATGATTCCAGCTCGTCACAAAAGGTACGTAAACTATGGATGTTTATAGTAAGGCGTGGTAAATCCAACAATGCCTACATGTACGCACTCACAATCGTGCGCGGCTGACCAAAGCGCTCCCGTAGAAGACTCTTTTTGTGTAGTTAGCTTTGGTAATTGGGAAACCGTCTATGGCACGGGCAGCTGCGTCGTCCAAAACGGGCTCCAAGTAGCTGAACTTCTGTACATCTGGTAACATGGGGTTTTCGTGGATACTTTATTCAAATGAATCCCAAAACGTCTGCCAGAGTAGAATGTTACCGTTGAAGGCAGTTAGTGTCAGTTTCGGAAGCCGGTGCTGTGACATTGTGGATGTTGCCGAGGGCTGCGTCTGTAAACTTACTTGTCTCTGAATACTATGCTGATTTATATCATTGGAAACCTGTGTATCTATATGATCTGTATAAATTGTTACCTGAGCGGTTTCCTAAGAAATTAACTCTCGTCGTACTTTGCGAACTTCATCCTCGAGATCCAGCATGTATTCCTCGCTGTCGATGATCTCTGTTTCAATATCAGCAACATCTGTCTGGGATAGAATCTTTTCATTCAGCTGCTTGATGATTGCTGCCTTCTCTGTTAGTACGTCGAGTATAACGCTGATTTCCTCTGAAGACAACTCCGGAGAAATTTTCTGAAGTTGTCGCTCTGCTACGTTATGTCCCTTGAATTATCGAAAATGTCATAATATGCCATAGTTACTATTCAAACACTTTAATTTTCCAACTAATCTGAACCAAATTTTCACAGAGTGCGTATGATCTTGTAAAAGTGGTTAACCACATATATCTGATGGAATCAAAGTGAGTTATCTGCCATTAAATCGGCAAAAAATACATATGTTGACATTGTTATCACCACAGCACTTCCATTTTTTTCCCCAATCTAAACCAAACAGAATGTGTATTGAATAATCAGATCTTTGTTACGTTGTTCTTAAATCATGCGTATCAGATATTATTAAAGGGAGTTATCTGCCCTTGAATTAAAAACCATGGCATAACTTGGTCTTGTAATCTCCATAGTATTTCCATTTTACATCCAATATTAACATTTATTTTACAGAATATCTATAAGAATAAGATCTTCATGAATTTCTGGTGGAATTGAAGGGAGTTATTTACCCTTGAATTGAACAAAATGATATAGGTTTGCCTTGTTATCACTATAGCACTTCCATTGTTCATCCAATCTTAACAAAGAATTTACAGAATGTGTATAATAATAATAATACTAATAACAACAAGCAAGGTTTTATGCAAGCGTAAAATAGCTGCCGAGAGACAAGAAGTTAACATAATAATATATCAAGTCACGGGTGTTAAAACAATATTCAAAAAAATAAATGTTGTCAGGGAGACATAAACACGCCACGACGGTTTTTCTTATATTTTTCCCGATTTTTACCATCAGTTCTTCCTACCAAGCATTTTAAATCAATGTGGGCAACCTCGCTTCTTTCTGTTCAAATACGTTGACATGCCATACATATTGATTACAATTCACCCTTGTAACACGACGTGCTAGAAGTACACATCAGCACATAAATATAATTGATCACATGTACTAAAGGGATGCGTGTGCGTTAGATTGTGCATTACAACACATCTGAACTGTTCACTGTGACCATGTGTAATTATAAGATTGCGTTATCAATGTGAAAAATGTAAAGGAAGTGTAGCTACCTTACCATTAGAAATAATGAAAACCATAATAACAAAAATTAAAAAAAAAAAGACAAAAAGAAAAAAGAAAAGGAAATCAGGAGGCTTGAACCCTACCCTCCTCGGCACTAACACGACGCCTCAGTCAACTGCGCTATAGAGGCTTGTGAATGTTTCGTCGCTAATATGCATATAATAATAATGATTTAATACATGCTACATTTCAGTAGACTGGTTTACGAAAACGTCCTTTCAGCAAGTCTTTTCAACATTACAAAATATGTGTTTATACCGTTCCAGTTTTTCAGACGAGTTCTCTACGAATTCAAGCTGTAAAGCATGCTTATCGACACTTACATGAGTCGCAGTCTGTTAACCATATACAGATATAATGATTATAATTTACAAATTAGAAACAAAACGTACCGCTGCATGGGGTTGAACTTAGCCAAATTACACTCGCGAGTAAAACAGATGAGTGGTGAGTGCGTTACCGACTGAGCTACACGGTAACTTTACTTGATGACAATCTAATGCACTATAGGATGTCACGTGAGAAACATAAATGTAAATATTGCGATCCCATCTATGTTTACAAACAATAACTAAAATCTTTCTTTTTTAAATACACGAATTTATTACTACAGGCTTATTTGGACCAGGCTCATTTTTTTATGCATACATTTCACTGAACAGAAATCAGAAAGTTATTTGCTTACTTAAAATATGGTTTACTTATCATGTACAATGTCCTTTTAAGTGATGTGATGCGGGTTTAGTTAATTCGTTACACATTCAGTATATAGAACGTCGATTTAGTTAAATTATGCCAATTTAGTCAAATGTAACACATTCATGTTAAATAGTGGGAAAAGCATGTTGTGAAGCTAAATAGTTTTTTCACCAACGGCGCCCCATCAAGTAGCTGCATTAGCCTCTCTTGTCGTGATAATTCTCGCTTAAGTATATCATTTAAAATACTTAATAAAAATTGCCAAATCATGTTCATGATCATCAGTCTAATGCAGTTGAACAGTTGTTTGTAATACTATGTGTGGCACATGGTTGATAGCATAGTTATGATGATGGCGAAGGTTTTACATGTGATCATTTATGTCTTTAAGGCGACATTCACTTGTATGCTGAGGTTTGGTCTAAACACTCATTTTAAGTTGAATAGATGCGTGTAATATATGTGTGTAAAATATAATCCGAATTACAGTAATGATAGTAAAATGACCTTTATGTTAGGCATGGATTTGGTCCAGAAATAATCTCTAGAGCATTATTTGTATAGAATAATCTTTATAAAGTTTTTAGCCTTTAAGGCACGCATTGTGTGGTCAACCCAAAAAGTGGAAAGAAAGAACATGAACATGAACATAAACATGAAACATTATAATGTATTTAGGATATAATGGATTCACGTACATAGGGACGGGTGGACTCGCGTACGGACAAAGTGATCAATATATGCCTCCCAACCCTTTCCGATTGCGTGCATAAAATCAATTCTAACTCTGTTAACTGTACAGACCATAAGCGACATCCAGCGCAAAAGATATCGATATATAGCGCTCGTAGTACCGACATCAAGGACAGTGAGAGATAGATGACCTCGACATATATAACCAGGAATATTTTCGCTTAGCCATGTTTATCAATGAAAGAATGATAGGTGAATATCTGTTGAATAAAATCAAATCTTTTAAAAACTATATTTCATAATAATTTTAACATATGAATATATATAGTCACATACATTGAAAAGGATGAATCGCGCTCAAAGAAATGTGCTAACTGCATTCATTTTATGCATGTTTAACACCAGATCTGTTTACACATAGATTGGCATACCAATCATGACACAGATTTATGGATAATACAACACATGTTTGTTTCCTAGTTAAAGTAATACAACGACATCTGTCGCATTCACACCGAAATCTGTCGCGTATGCAGTCCGACATCAGAATATCACAGTGCGTATCCCATGACTTGTGTTGCGAAACAATTCCACGGCTTTCAACTGAGTAGTGAGACCTTCATGAGGGCAGGTATAGTTAGTGTTAGTTTTAAGCTGTAGTTAACTTTGGTGTTGAAATGCTAGTCATAGCCTAAGACGAGTCATAGCTATGCTAGTCATAGATGAGTTTTATATCTGCTCATCCACACAGTTTATGTTATTTCAAACCAACCCATAGACGGGAGGAGGATAGAACCATTTACTATCAAATACATTCCTTTGGTTCTTTAACGTTCTCCGAGGACAGATCCCGATACATTTGACCGACGGACGGGGCTAATGGAATTCTCGTGCCTAGGGACACACATATTCACTTACATGCATAAAATACGTACATACATACGTACGTACGTACGTTGTGCGTGCGTGCGACATAACTTGGCCAACTTGACTCTGATTTCATTTAAAGCAATACTCTGGACAAGTTTGGTAAACATCAGAAAAAAATGAGTGCACTATCGTCCTAACAGGGCAAAATATGACATAAATTAAGGATCATATCCTGGTGTTAATAATCCAATCTAGCTGGTTTTCGAAATTGCTTGAGCTTTCAATAATATCAACAATCATTGAAATAGATCAAATAACAAATAAAGACCCTACTGACTTAAAGATGTAAAATAATAAAGCATATTTAACTCAATAAAGGGCCATAACTCCAGTGTTACTAGTCTTATTTGGCTGGGGTTCAACATTTCCGAAATTTAAATGATATCAACAATCTGGTCATGTTTGGTTATATATAAAAGAAGGCCCTTTTGTCTTAACGAGGTAATATATAGCATATATATATAACTAATTCAAGGGTCATAATTTCAGTTTACTGGTCATATTTGGCTGGTAATCTGAGTTTTTATTGATATCAACAATCTGGACAAGTTTGCTAAAGATCACATGGAAAATGAATACCCTATCGTCTTAACGAGGCAAAATATAGCTATTTTTTAAAATATCGAAGGTCATATCTCCCGTGTTACCTGTCCAATGAGGCTGCTGTGGATTTTTGTAAATGTCCGACCTTTTAATAATATCAACTGCTGGCAAGGGTTGATAAAAATCAGATGACAAATAAGGTCCCTGTCTTGTTAACAAGGCAAATGTTAACGACGGAGAGACGGATGACGGACAACTCTCTATCCCTTATAGTTTGCTGGACGAAGATTTGAGAGTTGTGTGTCCGGTTTCATGCGTTTTGATATAAGGCCAGAGAAACACTGTGTGTCAAGCTACAAGCTGAATAAGACATTACGTTTTAAAAAAGTCTCACACATATGTTTGAACATTCCAGAGACGAAAATAAACATAATTTGATGTCGAATATTGTAAACCGTCAAGGACTTTTAATCATGAACTCCATATTTTAAATGACGAAGACAGATGTTGAACTTTATACCTTTAGAGTAAATCACCACACTTTTTTTAATGATCTCAATTTGAACTGATCTTTATCATTTTTATTTTTATTTTAATTATATTTATATTCAAATGAGAAACTTGCGGACAATTTGATGTCTAAGTCCTTATAATTGAAAACTTGTAACCGTTTATTGTGGCCTAAAGTTATCAACAAATTCAATCATGCCGGCGCATACAGGGCATTCTGGTGCTATCTCATTGAACATTGTTAGTGGAAAAGAAATATATTGTACATACATTAAAATATTCTGAATATATTTGATTCAGAGCTATTTTTTTATCTGCAATTACTATTTGTTCTATTACTTGTCAATGATATTCAATTATTCACTTTTATTCCTCATTTCAGAGGACCCACTTACTTGTAGAGGCAGTTGTACACAATACTGAATGATATCAGAGCATAAGAATTTTCCACGAAATAAATTTTGGAGAAATAATATATACTCTGTAAAAAAGTTTTGGATCATGGCAGTGTTCGAACCCGTACAATGATCGCTGAACCATGACATTCGGCCATAACCCTTATTATCTCAGTTGTTAATTCACAATAGATCAACAATCAACAATAAGTATCGTTTACAATGAAAGTTTGCGAAAGAATAATAATCTTTTTATTGGTTACTCGAATGTGTCCGTAACTGTTACTTTTTATGGACTTTGCAACATTTTTTACAGACCCTTTGTGTGTTCGCGATATTTTTTTAAAATCAAATCTTGTTGGAATTTTATGTTTGGTTCCAAACCGGGTAGGATAGACCTTGGTTACTAAAAAAAGATACTTTAAATCTGTCCACTAGTTTCATTTGTATATGACTTTATATACTCCTGGTCCAAAACTTTTGTTACCGAGTATATAAGTAGTACAAAGTTAATAGGATTGGAACGACAGAAAGCATTCTTATAAAGTTCCTCTTCTTGGTATTTAACAAATGCAAATGATGTTAGCGGTTAATACATTTTAACATCGAAATGGCTATATTTGAAGCTGTGTATAATATTATATTTTTATTAGCAAGTAAACGTTTTTAATTTTATCAGTTTTTGGAGGAGCTCAATTTTATTGTATTTTTTCTTAACATTTTGCTGAGTGTCAGCTTGATGACAACTATAACACATTATCTACCCTTCTCCACTTCGTCACGTAGTTGCCCCCCTCCCCCCCCCCCCACCCCCCAAACCCCTGACCCCACTAATGTTTTTTTCTCTTCTCTAAGACCTGTTTATATCGAGTTATTTTTTCTTTCCTTTTACGCGAAATAAGATATGTAATAAAAAATGCCATTTCGATGTAAAAGAAAATAAAAATAATATTGCATAATCATCTAGTTTGAGATGACCCCTGAAGGATGATTTGTTAAACTCCATCTCCAAAGATGCTCCTATTAGCCACCGTCCAGTTGTCACCACGGTTCTTACGACCACACGTGAACTGGGGGATAATTAAACGATACTAAATAATTTGTATTATGGTGACTGTATTTATTTTATTGTTGTAGATATTATATATTTCATAAGTAACTGTTTAACAGTATAACAGTATGTGTATACATAGTAATGAATATAGTTGAATTCCAGAAATGTTCTATAAGAAATAATTACTGTTTAATGATAACCAGAGTTGAATATTGCATTCTAGGCACAGTAGAACAATGAAACTCCAGAATTATAAAGTGTCGGTTCTCCAACGAATTGTCACTTGCTTGCCATCGAATACTATCCTAAGACAGTATGTATTGTTCCTGTTGTACTTGTTGAAGTCCAATGCGAAACTGTATGTATATCGAAGTTGATTCCCTGTCGCATTTAATTTTAGTTATACGACGGTGAGGTCCAATCGTAAAGACGCCGTAATCCTCGTCTTAAAAAGTTATTTTGAACACAAGATATGCACTGGCTGTAATTAGTTCCAACACAGAAGAAAGTTCCATTTTGTCCATTATATATACATGCTGATTATAATGCTGATTTCCAGCATTTCGGTTGCTATAATGTGTACCTGTTCACGTTTTGAAGTCCGAATTTTGAATGAATTGAAAGTCCTAAAAGAAATTGGTTTCCTGAGCTATCGATCACGTGACCTTAGTTAATCAAATCTTTGTTCTGGATCAGATAGTATACGGTTATCAGGATCAGATAGTATACGGTTATCACACAATAAAAAAGTGTTAAACTGACAGTGGCACAAGGTGTCAGATGTGGCATGCATTAGCCATACCCTTTTTGTGCATCCGCCTAGAAATATTCACAACCTTAAACTAAAAAAAAATAACATCCATATAGGCTGCCCTAAATAACCTATACTGTGTTGATGTGCCGTTAAACAACATTCAATTCAATTCATTTTGGCTCAAACTTGACCAAACACAGAGGTGTCTTCCAGCAATATAGAGGTCGTATTATAAATGTACATGTGTTACTTAACATGCTTAGATCATGCTTCAAAAATGAGGTACAAGGTACGGAATCAAATGTATGTAGGTATTCAATCAACAGTATTATGCTTGACCATGCATACATTGCAATTACCTAGGCTAACTTACCTGTATTATTATGTCATGATAATGTAAACCTTCAGGATCCTCTATACTTTGTGTATATAAGTGTCACCCTAGTATGGTCATTGAAAATTTATTTTGAGAATGTGTACAATATTTGTAAAGTTTTAAGTGATTGGTATACTTAAACAAGAGGCCCAAGTGGGCCTGTAGACGCTCTACTGTGTAAAGATGTCATATTTCGCCTTTTCTTATATAAACTTAGAGTAGCCACGGCGGCCATTTTGATTATTGCAAGAAAACAAAAAACACAAACTTAATAGACGCCAAGCATTGTGATAAAGTTTCAACAAAATCCTTCAAAAGGTTTCAGAGAAGATTTCATATTCAAACTTTTCTTATATAACTCTATTTAAAACTTGGGTCACCATGGCAACCAATTTGATTATTCGACGATAGCAAAAAACACAAATTTGATAGAGGCCAACCCAAGGAACATGTATATGATATTTCACTGGAATGGATTAAGTGGTTTCGGAGGAGATGTCGTTTAAAATCTCTTTAAATTTGACCTAATTTTAGCCATGGTGGCCATTTTTGATGACTGATGGCCTTGAAAAACATAAATCTGAGGAGGACTATCCCAAAGATCATTGTGATTAAGTTCATCAAAATCCTTCAACCGGTTTCAGAGAAGATGTCATTTTTAGCCTTTTCCTATATAACTCTTATGTAAACTTTGGGTTGACGTGGTGGCCATTTTGATTATTCGACAATAACGAAAAACACAAACTTGATAGAGGCCAACCCAAGAAACATGATTATGATATTTCACAAGAATGGAATAAGTGTTTTCGGAGGATATGTTGTTTGAAATGTCCTTAAATTTGACCTAGTTTTAGACATGGCGGCCATCTTGGATAACTGGCGTCTTTAAAAAACACAAATCTGAGAGGGACTATCCCAAATACCATGGTGATTAAGTTTCATCAAAATCCTTCAAGCGGTTTCAGAGAAAATGTCATTTTCAACCTTTTCCTATATAACTCTATGTAAAATTTGGGTCGCCGTGGTGGCCATTTTCATTAATCGACGATAACGAAAAACACAAACTTGATAGAGGCTAACCCAAGGAACATGTATATGATATTTCACAAGAATGGAATAAGTGGTTTTGGAGGAGATGTTGTTTGAAATTTCCTTAAATTTGACCATCTTGGATAACTGGCAGCCGCAAAAAACACAAATCTGAGAGGAACTATCCCAAAGATCATTGTGATTTATGTTTCATCAAAATCCTTCAAGCGGTTTCAGAGAAGATGTCATTTTTAACGTTTTACTATATAACTCTATATAAACTTTGGATCGCCGTGGTGGCCATTTTGATTATTTGACCATAACGAAAAACACAAACTTGATAGAAGCCAAACCAAGGGACATGTATATGATATTTCAGTAGAATGGAATAAGTGGTTTCGGAGGAGATGTCGTTTGAAATTTCTTAAATTTGACCTAGTTTTAGCCATGGCGGCCATCTTTGATGGCTGGCGGCCGCGAAAAACATAAATCTGAGAGGGACCCTCCCAAGTAACATTGTGATGAAGTTTCATCAAACTCCTTCAAGCGGTTTCAGAGGAGATGTCGATTTTATAAAATTGCTAACAGACAGACGGACAGACAGACGGACGACAGACGAAAATTGATCGCATAAGCCCTCCTGGCCTTTTGCCAGTAGAGCTAAACATGGCTTTCCAGCTGCCCTAGACAAGACTTTCACAAATTGTTGGTATCCCTATGTGTACGAACTGTGCTCCCTTTGTCTCAGATTTGCTTTTATATTGCTATGAAAGAGAGTTCATGTTGAGTCTTTCACCAGATACCCAGGCAGATGTTATTGAAGCCTTTAATAACATCTCTCGGTATCTGGATGACATATTGAACATTGAAAACCCTTTCTTTTCTACTATGGTTAATAAAAATACCCCAAAGAACTTCAACATAAAAAAGCTAATATTTCCGATACTAGCGCTTCTTTTCTCGATTTACATCTATCGATTGAAAATGGTGAAAAAATTAGCAAACTATATGACAAGAGAGATGATTTTTAATTTTGAAATTGTTAATTTTCCCCCATTTAGATGGGGGTCTATGTGTCTCAATTCGTTTTTCTAGAGCTTGTACTCGAGTTGAGGACTTTGATATTCGTAATCTTTGTATTACTAAAAAGCTACTCCATCAGGGCTACCGTTACCTTAAACTTCGTAAAACCTTTGCAAAATGTTATTATCGTAACCCTGATCCAAATATAAAAGTAATTTAAGAACTCGTCTGCGACAAGGACTATCACAACTTGACTTCTATGGTGACGTGATTTACAAACTTCGTAAGATCATTGGTCATGATCACTTTCATACTGTCTTTGTTAAACTTTTTAAAATGTTTATAAAAAGAGGTTATGACCCTATCATTTTGAAACGCACTGCATGCTTGGTGATGGACCCATTTACAGTTCGCCACTATGCTTTCCTCTTTAATTGTGCGGTGACCGGACAGGCTGGAACCCTATGATGACGTCTACCTAAAGCCCTAAAGGAAGGTGACGTTTGATGTTTGTCTGCCATATTGTCTTGTCGTGCCCTCAATGGTTTGTTCTCTTGATGCTCTGGCTTCCGCCAAGTAATTGAGTACCTTCTTTCTGGCTTTCTAGGCTATTGTGATTTTTTTGTGTTATATATACACGAGCATCTTTGTGTTTTACTTATATTGCCTATTAATGTGGCCTTGTTGGTTAGAGAATATGGCGGGGATTTCTTTATATGTACTGTCCCGTTTTAATGGGATGACACGAGGTTAAGTGTGAGGTTTGGTGCACCCTAGAACCTGTTTTAAACCCCCAGCGGCATTCTTTTCCACTGACCGTTCCAAGGCGGTAGCTCTATGGTCAATCCTTGTGTGTTTGTGATGTCTCATTTTGCCTTTTATTCATTTTTATATATAGTTTTTATTTGTTTGTGTTTGTGGTTGACTGTCGTCCTTGAATGCTACTTTTCCTGTTCGATTTTTATATCTATATTTGAAGAGTACATTGCCATTAATAATATTTAATTTGCATATCTGAATATTACTGTGCTTTAAATGCATATTGCATCAAAATTGTTTTCATTGTCACAGGTTGGATATTACCAATTCAAATTGCTGAAGTATCTTAAACCCCCCAACGGCTTTTTTTGCAACTTTGTGATTTCTTATCTTGCCTTTTATTCATATTTATATACTCAGCAAAAACAAAAGGTATCCACTTTTTTTTCCTGCAAAATCTGACACTGTAAGAAATAAATACAAATTGTATTATGATTTTCTTTTAATAACATCTCTGTTTGATGTTCACACAAATTTTCATTGAAATATACCAAATAATTAAAAAAGATAAATCACAGTTTAAAAACATAGGTGTTTAAACGAAATTAACAAAACTTAAAAAATGTAAAGGTTAACGACAATAACACAGATTCAGCAGTTTAAGTCCATTTAAATACACAGAAAAATATTCAAAACTTCGCTAATATCTCATGTGTCCACCGTTACACCGAATACACGGAAGATTGCGACTTCGCATGCTTCTGACGTAACGAATGACGAAGCATCGATCATATTTGGGACGTCGTGTACATCAGGATGACTCTATCACCTTACTGCAGCACTTGTCCGCGAATGGAAAGCATTAGCTTCAGACTTCGTCAGTCGTTACAAGCCGGTTATCATGCACGTTCTCCACGAGCTGGCCATGAGTACAGAATAACTTAGATACCAGACACGGAAGGACCCTTACTTATTTCTGCCCTTTAAAAATATAAAAAATAACTAACTATAGCTTTTACATGCATTAATGCGCGTATGAACATTATTTATCTATCTATCTTCCGTTAATTCCAATTCCCTGCTGGGGACCAACGAATGGCGCACGTCTAGCTGACACAGACGTAAACTAAAAGTTTGATTTGTTAGTAAAAGTAAAGTTTAAAAATAAATACAACTACTACTTATGGCGAGGCATGTTCCACTATGCTAACTGCAGAGTTGAACAGCTATATTTTGGGTAGGGTGGGGATATTTAGGGCAAGGGCATTCCAGTGAGCTAATCTACAACCCTCAGCCGTGTTGTCTTACATCTTAAGTAAAGCGTTACAATGTCCGTGTATCCCGTAGACACGGGAACGTATTTCGAAAGAACAATAGCTACAAGCATGACGTAGACAACGTGTCACAAGTGAACTGTACAGAAGCATAGAATTGTATTAGATACTGGGACTATACGCCGCCGGATATGGAATAATGGCATTAAATTTGGCATGTCCACCGCCATATGCATGCCATCTTCGGGATGGTTACAATTCCGTACTATCGATTTTATGAATATTGAGTTCTGCTCAACCCGGGGCCAGGGGGCGTGAACGGTAGCAAGCATATTTCACTACTGTTCATGAACAGTCTCAATCAAACCGAGACTGCAATATTACGTATTTATCGTGTTCGGCCGTTTCCAACGGTCCACTAGCATACTCTTTTAAACAGCACAGTGGCGTTGCTTGTGCAGTGTGCCGGCAGCAAAACGTCTCCCCGCACTCGCAATCAGGACTGTTATTCATTCGATCTTTGGAGATCGCTGAGCCCCGGTAGTTATATTTAGATGTCGGTGGTACATTTTCAAATGTTTTTGCTTACTTACTTAAATTTCGATTCGGTGGTTCCACTACTCCGGCCGATAAAGGCTCTGGGTATTGTTTAACCTCCCATATGATATGTTGTCTGCTTTTTAATTTAGTTGTTTTACTGTTACTTGTGATGCGCAGGCTTCATAACCGCTGCTCTTAACTAAATTCCACTCTGTTTATTTCGCTCTTCGGGGCATAGAAGTTTATTAGATACTGGGACCATACGCCGCTGAATATGGAATAATGGCAGTAAATATGGCATGACCTGGGGCTAGTGGGCGTGAACGGTAGCAAGCATATTTCACTACTAAATGTTTGTTTCTGCTCAAATCCGGCTGGTTATCAAACATGTTGTAGCTGTAATTGATATTGATGAATTGATAAACACTCTGACCGACTTTAGAAAATACATGATACAAGTCTAGAGATTTAAATAAAGCAATCAATAAAATGAAAGGTCATAGCTCTGAGGTTTCTAATCCGATATAGCTGGTTTTCAAACTTGTTTAACTTTAAGGATTATGTCCCCTTATATGAACATCAAATTAAAATGCTTGTCATTATACAATAGACAGCGTTACACATATATATTATACATCAAAATGTTGGGAAGAATAAGTTCTTGCAAAAGGGAAACGCAAATGAGTATTTGTTACGTTCATAACTGACTGGCACCTCCTAATGGTTAGGTGCTGTTTGGTAATTGTCTGAAGATTATTATGAATTACATTCAACAACATTGACATGGATAAGCTTTCATATTGTCTGAAGAATGCAGTGTTATGAAGAATGGACAAAAAAATCATCTATTTCATAAATAAGGAAAACAAAACAGTTGACCTGTTTTTAAACAAAATGGACGCTTATTTGGCTGAAACTACTTTGTTTCCTGAAATGTATGTTGGACCATTTATGCCTCTAAACAAATGTTATAAGGTAACAAAAAATAGTTTAACAAAACAGAAAATGGGTTGTATTAAAACAAAAAGTTATATTTAAAAACATTTACCTTATACAACCCATTAAGGGCACATGGCCCTTCAATCATCCTAAAAAGGGGGGTAATCCCATCCTAATTTTCCTATGAAGCAATGCCTTTCATTGTAGTATACATGCACGTAGTAAACAGTACCTTTAATATATTGATAAGATCAGATGAAGTAAACTTATGTATACATATTTAAACATAAGTAAATATTATGTTTTATAGATCTTACAGTTTATTTTCATTTTTCAATTTTTCTCTAGGAGACTATCATAAATGAGATTTGCTGTGTTGATCTTACTGCTATGCAGGTGTTGCTCATATAGATATGGGCACAATATCGTTTAAATATAGAACATTATCTTTTATAAATGTCCTTTCGTCTATATTTACAGTTACAACCAACATAATCAGCAGTGATAACGCGCAAATTGCCCTATAAATGTACCTTATATATTCAAAAATCTAACAGATGCTTGTCTAAAATCCTCTACCAAATAACCATCTTCATTAGGCTCATTCTCATGGTCACATATGATTTCATACACTGCAGAAGTGTCACCATCTGTTCCAGTCAGCACTCATACACTGCAGAATTGTCACCATCTGTTCCAGTCAGCACTTATACACTGCAGAATTGTCACCATCTGTTCCAGTCAGCACTCATACACTGCAGAATTGTCACCATCTGTTCCAGTCAGCACTTCAAAAACGGTTCATTTATACCATTCTGTTTCTTCAGTTTGGTCATCAACAATCCACTTATGATTGAACAAACTTCTGTTTAATTGACCTGAATCAAAATTACACCTTGTAATAAAGGTAACAAATAACTAGGCTGAGGAAAAGGAAAGTTTACATAAATGTAGATGTAGTGTTTTAGTTTGTAATCCACTTGAATACCACCCAGAATGTTAAATTCGACACCTGTTTTTTTATTTTACAGTTGATATTGATTACTAAATGTGAAGTTTACACACTTCACATAACTTGTCTACATCCACAGAAATGAATGTTTGAAAAATAAATTGTGCCAATTATTTTCAAGTTACTGAGCTGGGAACAAAGGCTCCTCCTGCAGATGATGATATAAACCCTGTATCAGCCTATATATTATAAAACATGAATTTAATGGCTATGCCAGGAAGGTGAATGGCATCTGAATAACATCTTCCATAATCATTTGATAGTAAATTCGTAATTCGAGGCAATTAAGAAATATAATCAATTGCTTGTTAGGATACTATGTGAAATAATTGTTGATTACACTAATAAAGGTAAAAGCAAAGCATATTGAAGATGTTACTTATATTGTTACCAAAATTAAGGTAGCATGTATCAAGACGGTTGCAACATTTTTTGAAAAACTATTAAAAACAATCAGCCGAAAATGTCCCATATTAGCAGGATATCAACCTTATTATGGACCTACAGTAATTTTAATTGTTCTACATAGAACACAGACAAATTATTATACCTTTATGAACGCTTTCTTTTAATGTCAGCACTGGAACACTGATTTGGTTCAGATATCGGCATTTACTTTAGCTGTTAAACTTTAAACATTAAATACAAGAGACAATTACTTAACAACAGATATGTGCTGTGTCCATCTGACATCAATATTATTAACATGCTTGATTGGTTGAAAGGTGACGTAATTGTATGTACATTGTAGGCTATATATGACAGATGATTTTTTGTGGTGGAAGCCGACCGTGCATTTTTGATAGAACCTATACTGTATACCTCTCGCAATCCGTAAGAATCCACACTTTCTCATTTACAAGTGAAGCTTCCAGTCAGATTCGAACCAGTTGAGTGATATATTATTATTATATTATTAACATACAAGTGAAGTTGGAGAGTTTACATGCATACTTGTTTTGGATCCTTTAGTTAACACGTGTTTTACAAAACGTTTTTATAGGAAACGATACTTAGTCTAAACCTTATTTTATCATCTATATAAGGCAATATATATTTTATTAACTTTGCCTCTTTAAAGTATTACATGCATAAAACACTGAAGAATAAGTAATGATGTGCAGGCAACATAGTATGATATATATACTGAAACGCAAAAGAAATGCAACACGGGAATTTCCGCTATATATTGTATATACTGCACACAATATTATTAATTCCATATAATATTCCAAAGAAATCCCGCAGCACGGGAATTTCCGCTATATATTGTATATACTGCACACAATATTATTAATTCCATATAATATTCCAAAGAAATCCCAAGATGTTTTGTAAAAAAAGAAAGTTGCAGTTAATTAGAGAAAGGGCACAACTGTCATGTTGTAGACGTTTTAATCACACTACACCTTGTAACAAAAACATTCATGAATGTTGAAGTTTCTCTTTGAAAAACTGAGCCAGTTCAGTACTGTATTTAACGTAAAGAGTTTGCAAAATGTTGCATTCTAAGTTTGCTCACATGCTTGAGCCAAACGCGTACTCTGTCAATAATGAAACGTTGAAGGAATACTATTTGCTGTATTATGTGTCGCTTTAGTATTATTTTCCGAAAGGAAAGGTCTTACGTAACCATGTACCATTCGATTAACAGCATCCTATTGTACATACAATATATAGCGGAAAGTCCCGTGTTGCGTTTCTTTTGCGTTTCAGTATACATGTATGTTGAATGCAGCAAGTGAGATTTTTCTAGTACGGAAAATCAGTAATGGATGTAGATACATGAACGAGACGTAATAGTTGGCCATTACATAAGTAGCTCCATTAACGTCTGTATATTTTTGGTAAATATAAATTGACTGTTGAGTTCCGGTTTACTTGCGCGCGCAGCAGGCTATGTATTACGTTTTAATAACGAACGCCATTTTGCGACGGATCCTGGTGTACAGTAGGTCGTCGTTATACGTTACATTGGACATTTCAAGCCATTGTAATCATTGCAAAATCGTGGCGAGAATATTTTTGGGCGAAAGGTAAGTACCGTAGATAAGTTTTGGTAGGTAATATGGCATATTTTTGTTGTGGTGGAGAAGTAGTTCATGCTTCACGGCCACGGGGCTGTCCACAAGTTCATGAATGTGTGGCAATGGCTGTGGGCAGTGTTGAGAACTTGTCACACACCATTACGGGGCTTATTTGAAAGGGATGTTGTGGAGTGTCTATATGGATTTATAAGATTATGTTGAGTGAGAAAAAGTTGGCCTATGTGGGGCAAGAGTTTGTTATTGTTTTTATGGTTGTTATTGTTTGCGCATGCGCATAAGTTAGGATGACTCTGTCGCTCACTTTGTCACAGCCATCTTGAAAATTTGTTTTTTTTGGATGTTAGTTTTAGTTCAAGCAGGAAGTGTTGGTGAAGAGTTCATTTGAAAGGACAGGTGGGTAGATGCAACATTCATTTAGTGTGCAGGTGACGTAACTATGGTTCGTTAACTGAATAGCTGTCGTTTTGTTTTTTCGAGGAAGACTTTTGGGTTTTCTTGTTCATTCGTTTGCTCGCATAGATGGTTCGAAATACCTTTCAAGAGCATTACTATGTCTTGCACAATAAGTGAAGAAATTATGTTTTTGTGAAAGCTGAAGTTAAACAGATTTCCGCACGCGACAGACCTTGATGGGTGGTTTTCCTCGTGAGAGACTGCTGTCAATCTCTTCCCAGCCATGTCGAAATTGATTGTTTGTTTTGGTATGGTAGTTTACGTCATTGTCAACACATGTAAGATTATATCTGACGGTCGATTTATTTTTGGTGGAGACGGGACCACCAGTTTTCTCGGGTAGAACCAGTTCTGTACACCTCCCGATGCTTATGGATGAAAAGGCAAAGTAAATGGTTGCTTCGCATTTTGGACCTTGTAACGTTGAAATGTCATTGACCAAAAGTGACACAGAGACAGATCACAGAGCAAACACATCGAAGCATTGAACGGTAGTTGCTCATAACTGCGATAATGTTGTCTCCGCGATAGTATAGAATGATAGAGCGAGAAAGAGATCGTCTTAAAGCCTAAAGGGTTTGCTGTCTGAAATACCACTTGAGCTGTAAAATCAGGTTCTTCGTGCGCTTTAAAATGTGAGCATGGCCATGTAAACGCATGTTCGCAACAGGGTGAGAAAGGTCTCGAAAAGCCATGGATTGACGTGTATGATACTGGAAATATTCTCTGATCTCGTGTATGTTTATCACTGGAAATATTGTCTGATCTCGTGTATGTTTATCTTCTTTGCGTTTGTGGAGAAAGCCTGTATTATACGATACTGTGTTTCCTTGTCTTTGCAGTGATCTGCTTCAGCTGGCAGGTGCTAGGCGATTGTGGATTGTGCAGCCTGTTTGCATTTTGGCGCCCTTTGCTTTCTATTAAGGTATGTCCTGATGGTAGTCGCTGTGTACCTTATATGTTATAGTGCATTGCATGTGTGATAGTGTCTTGGGTAAACCGGCATGACCGATATGGCATATTGAACGTCTTACAGCTGCGTTGTTGAAGTGGCATGACCCAGATGGCATATTGAACGGTTTGCAGCTTTGTTGGTTGAACTGGTATGACCCAGATGGGAAAGGCACAGGATGTCTAATGTTAAAACTGTACACAGATGGTTCGAAACTGCTTTCAAGAGCATTACCGATGTTGCTTGTTGTCATGGACAAATCGGGGTAATTCCATTGTACGTCCTGCCATAAAGGTTGACTGACGTGTGTGATACAGGACATTTTATGTAGTGTATGTGTCTTTTCTTTGTGTATGTGGATAAATCATTTTTTATAACATCTCGTGTTTCCTTGTCTTTGCAGAGTTTAACATCTGTTGCCAGGCTGATAGAAAATTGGGGATATTGCACGCTGTCTGCGTTCTGGCGTCCTTGGCTTCGTAGTCAGGTATGTGCTGAAGGTCTTAGTTATATATCCAGTGTTTTTTTATGCCTAATTTGGGGCCGTTATTCGGCCCCATTCACAATGCCAAAAAGTATACTTTTTTCACAATTATATCCTAAAAATTCACAATATGAAAAAAAAAATAAAAAAAAATATATTTTTTTTACGGTAAATACAGACCAGTAAGGATACTAGTCTTAATATATGCTGGTGTTAAAACTAGTCTGTATTTACCAAAAACAAAACTTAAAACCAAGGGCTATTAAACTGTGCAATTAAAAGTGAAAAAAGTTTCTTTTTCTTTAGTTATAATATTTCACAATTTTCACAATTTCTAGAAAAATGTCGCTATTTTTCACAATGGCACAGGCACAGGCTGCATTCACAAAACACATAAAAAAAACACTGATATCGTATATTTGGACGTGCATTGCATGTGTGATATTTATGTGTGTAAACTGGCATGACCCAGATTGGAAAGGGGCATCAGTTGAAGACATGTTGCCTCATGCATATTACTAGGTAGGTATACACTATAGGATCTACCGAAGAACAAGTGGCTGGTCTGTGTTATGCCAAAAAAAACAATACCAGGTACCAGGTATTGTTTTTTTTGGCATAACACAGACCAGCCACTTGTTCTTCGGTAGATCCTATACCAGGTACCAGGTATTGTTTTTTTTGGCATAACACAGACCAGCCACTTGTTCTTCGGTAGATCCTATAGTGTATACCTACCTAGGTAACCTGTGTTTCCGGTGGCCCGACCGACCCTATTTTTAAGGGGCCAACCCTAAAACTTTCAATGAAAAAAAAAATTGTTCTGAACAATGATTCATTGCAACATATCGAGGTAAACTTACATTACAGAGGAACTTTCAGTTGTATCATCAACTTGTATGGGGTTTATGAGATAAATACATGTAGCATCTCAAAATATCTTGCTCGAAAAACAAACTTATATAAATTTCCTACCTACCGACCCTAATTTTTTAAAGCATGCAATAGGAAACACACCTATTTTATTTTTTTCCTTAACAGCCTACATGGTTGTGGAACATGTTCTTACAAGCTTAAATGAACAAAAGACCATATGTATGGACAAAGGTTAGCTGTTTTTTTTTTAAATGATCACCATGACGTGATGTTGAGCCATGTCGAAAACTAATTTGATTCCACATCAAACATGCCCGCCAGACATGGAGTGATATAATAAGGACTTGTATAAAAAATTGTTGCGCCTACTCTGAAACTACTTGGTGGACCTTCATGACACTGCAGAGGGATGTTGCTCTTGCAGCCCAGTTGAACCTGGCAAATCTTCAGGCTGGGCAAAAAATGCAAGACGGCCGGCACTGTTAAAAGTAAGCTTAAAACAAAACAAATTTGTAGCGACAACTTCCTAAAAAGTATAACTGATATTGATATGGGACTTTCTGTAACATGATGTACATCACATGATGTTGGTCATTGTCAGAAATCATTTTGATGAAACATGACTGGGAGCAGCCTTGTCTGTTTACACAGTTAACTATTTAAAAATTGTAACGACCACTCCTGTGAAAGAACTTGACAGATTGTCATGAAGCTTCACAGAAATGTTGCTGATGATGTGTAGTTGTTTCTAGCAAAATTTCAGGTCGGACTGAAAATAAAAACGGCGGCCACGGTTAGAAATGGATTTTTAGATGAAACTTGCTGACAAAATAATTAGCCGTCAATAAAACTCACAGAAGTTCGCAGTTTTGCTTATTGACGACGACTCAGATTTCGCCCAACATGGATAAAAAACGAAGCCGGTCAAATTAGAGCGAAGTTTAAAGCGACTTCGCCTAATTGCGAGACCTCTTGATGTAGTCGGTGACATGAGTATTGATTGTAAACACTTTCTCTATAAGTTACCTATTATTCATGTCTGACACAAACATATCGAAACTGCATGGGTTCAGAAATTCAATTCACGCTAAAATCAATTGGAGTGTGATGCAATATATCGCTAACCAGCCGGACTGTGTTGTTTTTTATATCGACACCGTAAATGGCGGGTGAACGAACATACATGAGGTCGCTGTTCGGAAAGTCTGCGTCCGCGACCGTGCAAGCGGTGTCGGCGAATCTGAAAGGGTATGGCTGAACAACAAGCGTAGTTACCAACCGCTAATAATTAGTTATGGCGTCTATTATTGGTTCAATGGAGACAAAATACTCAAGAGATCAGCAGAGCTTATGCCGTGGTGCTGCGTCCGTCTGTCTGTCCGTAAACCTTTTTTGTAGCGACTACTCCTCTGAAACTACTGAATGGATTTTTATGAAACTTTACAGAAATGTTGCCCATGAAGTCTAGGTGATCCTAGCAAAAATTCATGTTGATGTGAAATCCAAGATGGCCTGCAAATATAAAAATAGGTTTTTGAAAAATAAGTTTGTAGCGACTACTTCTTGAAAACTATAAGTGATATTGATATGGGACTTTTTCTAAAATGATCAGTATGACATGATGTTGGTCCTTGTCGAAAATCGTTTTGATTCCACGTTAAACATGGCTGCCAGCGTCCATCTTTGTTTACATAGAGTTATATAATGAAAACTTGTAGCGACTACTCCTCTGAACTACTTGACGGATTTTCATGAAACTTCACAGGAATGTTGCTCTTGATGTCTCATTGATCCTAGCAAAATTTCAGGTCGGCCGGAAATTCAAGATGGCCGCCACGGCTTAAAATAAATTTTCAAAATACAAATTTGTAGCGACTACTTCTTGAAAACTATAAGTGATATTGATATGGGACTTTTTCTAAAATGATCAGCGGCCGTCTTTGTTTACATAGAGTTATATAGTAAAAACTTGTAGCGACTACTCCTCTGAAACTACTTGGCGGATTTTCATGAAACTTTACAGGAATGTTGCTCTTAATGTCTAATCGATCCTAGCAACATTTCAGATCAGCCAGAAATTCAAGATGGCCACCACAGCTAAAAATAGATTTTTAAAAAATAAGTTTGTAGCGACTACTTCTTGAAAACTAAAAGTGATACTGATATGGGACTTTTTCTAAAATGATCAGCATGACATGATGGTTATCCGAGTCGAACATTATTTTGATTCGACGTTAAACATGGCTGCCAGTGGCCATCTTTGTTTACATAGAGTTATATAATGAAAACTTGTAGCGACTACTCCTCTGAAACTACTCGACGGATTTTCATGAAACTTCACAGGAATGTTGCTCTTGATTTTTTAATTGATCCTAGCAAAATTTCAGGTCGGCCGAAAATTCAAGATGGCCGTCATGGCTAAAAATAGATTTTCAAAATACAAGTTTGTAGCGACTACTTCTTGAAAACTATAAGTGATATTGATATGGGACTTTTTCTAAAATGATCAGCATGACATGATGTTGGTCCTTGTCAAAAATCGTTTTGATTCGATGTTAAACATGGCTGTCAGCGGCCATGGCTAAAAATAAATTTTCAAAAAACGAGTTTGTACCGACTACTTCCTGAAATCAAAATCAATCAGTAGAGCTTCAAGGTCATTGACCTCTTGTTTGTTGTTGTTGTAGAAGTTAATTTTCCGCGCTTATTTCTTTTGCCCACTCCCTGACGAATGTCTGCGTGGAAGGGAATAAATCTTAATGACAGTGTACGAGTACAGGTTCCAAAAAATAATATTAAATGTGTTGTTAGATAATATGGCACTTTCTTTATATGAATAACAATAAAATATCCACATACTGCCTGTCAGCTACTACAGTGTCTGTGAGTACACAAATGTACTTATTGTAGCTTACTATAGTGGTGAAAATAATGTTCAGGTTATATGCTGCAGGGCGAGTGGTAAATTGGTAAGGGCGAGTAGCTATTTGGTTCCACTAGCCCTGCAGCGCGAGTTGATTTTTCCAAATTTTTACACCCCTGCTTCGGTTAGAATGTAATTTGTCGATAAGGCAAACACGCATTGTTACGAAACCCAGATTATGAACAACTCAGTAAAATATGTATATTGTAATACTCCCCGATGCACCGTATCTTGAGATATCTCAATATATGTCTAATTTATCTTGATACTCCATGTTGAGATATCACATTTTATCTTGAGATATCTCAATTTACATCGATATATTTGTATTGAGATATCTCAATTAATCCCCATAAATCTCAATGTATATCTCAATTTATCTTGAGATAACTGTCTTGAGACATCTTAAGTTGTTTTGAGATAATTATCTTCAGATATCTCAATGAGTCTTGAGTCATTGATATCTCCAAATAAATTGAGATATATTTTACAATTTCTCAAGATGTATCGCAACTTATCGTGAGATATCTAACTTGTGATATCTCAAGATCCCATGTGTCTTGCGGTCGATATATGCAATTTTAGGAGGATTTTCTAAGTTTGAGTTGGGCTTTATGCCATTTAAAAACTAACCATTGATGTAATTCTTAGGTTTGCCTTAGCACTGTTTCATTATATTGACAGTATGCTATCGCTAATGTCCCGTTTAAGTACTTGTTGCTATGGTATTTCGATGTCATAGTAAGATGACGTTAAATATAGAATAAAATGTGGCGTGACGTCATGTCACATGACGTCATTATGTCTCGTCGCGTTAAAAAAAAAATTCGCATAATATAGCGGCTTTATATAAATTGAGTTAAAGGAGGGCAACCTTTTAGAGTGGAAATGACTTCTGATCGCACATTTCGGACCTTTTTTCATGCTATGGAAAAAAACAGACCGAAAGAAAAAAAATGCAAAAAAGCTGTTAAACGGGCTACTTCAGGGTTATCGTAAAAAGGTGCTGTTAGGCATGGATGACATTTATAATAATTATGAAGCACATATTTGATGTTTACAGGTTTGAGTAGTTCTAAGTTTATTTTGGTGTATTGGATTATGCATTCTTTGGTTTTTTGGAGCCCGCAGTTAGTAAAAATCATGTCGGGCATGTAAATTTTACAAGCGGGCATGTTAAAACAAGACGAAAATGCCAAAATAAATCGGAATGAAATCAGGCACAAAAATTAACGACAGCTTATATACTAAATTAAAAGTCGGTTTTTATTAGCTCGACTGATCAGAGATCAGCAGAGCTTATGCCGTGGTGCGGTGTCCGTCGTCCATCTGACTGTCCGTCTGTCCTAAATTTTATTTGTAGCGACTACTCCTCTGAAACTACGGGATCAATATTCATGAAACTTAACAGAAATGTTGCCCATGAAGTCTAGTTGATCCTAGCAAAAATTCATGTTGATGTGAAATCCAAGATGGCCACCAAAGCTAAAAATAGATTTTTAAAATACGAGTTTGTAGCGACCACTTCTTGAAAACTATAAGTGATATTGATATGGGACTTTTTCTAAAATGATCAGCATGTCATGATTTTGGTCCTTGTCAAAGTCAAAAAATATTTTTGATTCGACGTTAAACATGGCTGCCTGTGGCAATCTTTGTTTACATAGAGTTATATTGTAAAAACTTGTAGTGACTACTCCTCTGAAACTACTTGGCGGATTTTCATGAAACTTTACAGGAATGTTGCTCTTGATGTCTAATTGATCCTAGCAAAATTTCAGGTCGGCCTGAAATTCAAGATGGCCGCCAAAGCTAAAAATAGATTTTTAAAAGATAAGTTTGTAGTGACTACTTCTTGAAAACTATAAGTGATATTTATGTGGGACTTTTTCTAAAATGATCAACATGACATGATGTTGATCTGAGTCGAACATTATTTTGATTCGACGTTAAACATGGCTGCCAGTG
The DNA here is from genome assembly GCA_037043455.1 of Cyrtodaria siliqua. Classification (NCBI taxonomy): domain Eukaryota; kingdom Metazoa; phylum Mollusca; class Bivalvia; order Adapedonta; family Hiatellidae; genus Cyrtodaria; species Cyrtodaria siliqua. The sequence continues at coordinate 238,571 of JAWPHD010001546.1, read as the reverse complement.
GCCTTTTTTTTTTACGTAGAGTTATATAGTAAAAACTTGTAGCGACTACTCCTCTGCAACTACTTGACGGATGTTCATGAAACTTCACAGGAATGTTGCACTTGATGTCTAGTTGATCCTAGAAAAAATTCAGGCTGGCCGAAAATTCAAGATGGCCGCCACGGCTAAAAAAAGTTTTAAAATAAATAAATTTGTAGTGACTACTTCCTTCTGAAAACTGTAAGTGATAATGATATGGGACTTTTTCTAAAATGATCAGCATGACATGATGTTGATCCTTGTCGAAAATTATTTTGATTCGACATTAAACATGGGCGCCACTGGCCCAGTGGCCATCTTTGTTTACATAGAGTTTGTATAGTAAAAGTTTGTAGCGACTATTCCTCTGAAACTACTTGGCGGATTTTCATGAATCTTCACAGGAATGTTGCTCTTGATGTCTAGTTGATCCTAGCAAAATTTCAGGTCGACCGGAAATTCAAGATGGCTGCCACGGCTAAAAATAAATTTTCAAGAAACAAGTTTGTAGCGCCTACTTCTTGAAAACTATAAGTGATATTGATCAGCGTCTTTTCCTAAAATGATCAGTATGACATGATGTTGATCCTTGTCGAAAATTATTTTGATTCGACGTTAAACATGGCTGCCAGCGACCATCTTTGTTTACATAGAGTTATATAATGAAAACTGTAGCGACTTCTCCTCTAAAACTACTTGATGGATTTTCATGAAACTTCACACGAATGTTGCTCTTGATGTCTAATTGATCCTAACAAAACTTCAGGTCGGCTGGAAATTCAAGATGGCCGCCACGGCTAAAAGTAGATTTTCAAAAAACAAGTTTGTAGCGACTACTTCTTGAAAACTATAAGTCATATTGATATGGGACTTTTTCTAAAATGATCAGTATGACATGATGTTGATCCTTGTCAAAAATTATTTTGATTTGACATTAAACATGGCCGCTAGCGGCCATCTTTGTTTACATAGAGTTATATAATGAAAACTTGAAGCGACTACTCCTATGAAACTACTTGATGGATTTTCATGAAACTTCACAGGAATGTTGACCTAGCTATCAGAAATCTATCAGTAGAGCTTCAAGGTCATTGACCTCTTGTTTTGTTTATACATATGCATCGCCGGAAACAACTCTCGGTTTCAGAACAGACTGGTTTTTATTTGCTATTTACGAACGACGTTGGGGACGAATGAGCAATATTTAGTATGAATCAATACCGCAATGTAAACCCGACTGATAATGAACTAAAGATCATTGACTTTTTGTATAATATGTTACCGTCACTTTTGCATTAAACTGATTTAAAATGTATGCTCTTTTAAAAAGGTATACAAGCTTGCTAACTCTTGCGTTTACATGTTCTAGTAAATTGTGAAACAGATCCGTATTTGATTTTAAAACTTTAAATGCTCGTTAATCACAAGTTTTTGTTTGTTTTTAGCTCTACTGATCAAAGATCAGCAGAGTCTTACTGTGGTGCGGTGTCCGCCCTTAACTGTTTTGTAGCGACTACTCCTCTGAAACTACTGGATGGATTTTCATGAAACTTTACAGGAATGTAGCCCATGAAGACTAGTTCATCCTAGCAAAAATTCACATTGATGTAACATCCAAGATGGCCACCAAAGCTAAAAATAGATTTAAAAAAAAAGTTTGTAGCGACCACTTCTTGAAAGCCATAAGTCATATTGATATAGGCCTTTTTCTAAAATAATCAACATATGACATGTTTTTGGTCCTTGTCGAGATGGCACCCAGCGTCCACCTTTGTTTACATAGAGTCATATAGTAAAAACCTGTAACGACTACTCCTCTGAAACTACTGGACGGATTTTCATGAACCTTCACAAGAATGTTGCTCTTGATGTCTAGTTGATCCTAGCAACATTTTAGGTCGGCTGGAAGTTCAAGATGGCCACCACGAATAAAAATAGATTTAAAAAAAACATTTGGAGCGACTACTTTTTGAAAACTAAAACTGATATTGATATGGCACTTTTTCTAAAATGATCATCATGACATGATGTTGATCCTTGTCGAAAATTATTTTGATTCGACAGCCATCTTTGTTTACATAGAGTAACATAATAAAAACTTGTAGCGACTACTCTGAAACTACTTGACGGATTCTCATGAAACTTCACAGGAATGTTGCACTTGATGTCTAGTTGATCCTAGCATAATTTCAGGTCGGCCGCTATTTCAAGATGGTCGCCCTGGCTAAAAATGTTATTTTGATGTCTAGTCGATCCTACCAAAATGTCAGGTTAGCCGGAATTTCAAAATGGTCGCCATGGCTAAAAATAATTTAAAACATAAATAAATCTGTACAACTACTTCTTAAAAACTATAACTGATATTTAATCAGATATGGAACTTTTTCTAAAATGACCAGCATGACATGATGTTGGTCCTTGTTGAAAATTATTTTGATTCGATATTAAACATGGCAGCCAGCGACCATCTTTGTTTACGTAGAGTTATATAGTAAACATTTGTAGCGACTACTCCTCTGAAACTACTTGACAGATTTTCATAAAAATTCACATCAATGCTAATCTATCAACTCCTAATAATAGAGCTTCAGGGTCATTGACCTCTTGTTGTTGTCCGTTTTCAGAGATATAAACAATAATCCAAGCCTTCCTTCTCTTTGCCAGATGCATTTCACAAGGTGGCACTCACAACAGCCTAAATGGAGTTCATCAAAACTTCATCAAAATGTGAAACTCATTGAAAGGAAGCACTGCATTGTTATTCAGGTCAGTTGGTCAAAGTTCTAGGATGCTGTTAATTTAAATAAAAAAATGATGTCTTATGAAATTTGGCAGGATTGAGGAGTATCCATTATTTTACGATGTGTGATTTCACATATAGTGGACTTGGTACTTCGCTGAATTTGCTTGTTTTCACTGGGTTTCTTTTTAATGAAGTGTTGGAATTAATTTATAAGTATAACCTGCAGCTTCATCTGGCACATACAAAGGACATACTGTAAGAGTTAAGATCAGTGACTAGAATGGATTATGTAAATATACATAATTTGAAGTAAAATATGTTTAATCTAAATTTAAGTTGGCTGATTAATTTCTTTTACGCTCTGTGGTGTTGGGAACATCTCTGTAGTGTATGGAAGCATGCTTTTCTTTCGAGAAGAGAGATCCAGGTTCAAGTCCTGGCAGGGAACCTGGCACACTTACTGAGCTGTACAAACTTAGTTCTGGGATAATCACAACTTTAGAATAAATACATATAACATTGTTCATTACACAATTATACTAGTGTTAAAAAATCATTCCATAATATTTATTTGCGCTTCCATGAAAGTGAAGCGGCTATACGTAGTGTTACCCTTATCGTGAAATATGGAAATGTTTGTTACTGTATATAATACAATGTTTGTTACTGTATATAATACATTCATCCAAACTGGCATTTTGAAATCAGACAAAACCAAAAGACAAAAGACAATGTAACTATAAGGCTTTGAATACACTTATTATATAACTTCATTGTTTTATTTATAAAGTACTGAAGTCGGCAAACACAGATTGTGTCCCCTCCCCAATTTTGGACATGTCTCACTTGACTGATAATCGATCGGTCAAATTCTGGCTAATATGTCATGCTAATCGTATCATCCTTTCACTGCCTTTCAAATATGTCCGTACTCCCCATGCTATAATACATGTATTATAGCTTTTCTTCTTATACGAATGAACGTTTTATAACAACAAATCTCATTTTCAATATAATGGGACAATCTGACTTATTACACACACACACAACCTGAGTATAACCAGCATCCATAAAATAAATTCCAAACTTTCGCACCTAAGTACAAGTCTATCTATGCATGTTAATCATGCCTTATGCATCTTACCTGTCCGTTCTTCTGTCTATGTTCTTCCTCTTGTATGTCGATTTGTCATCAAATATTATTTTGATTATGCACCAACATTTTACTTATACCCTATTAAAATAGTTGGTAATTGCATCCTTTTGGATTTGAATTCAAGTACATTTCACGTATGTATATTAATTCGATGTTTTAAGTTCTCCGTCCATGTTTTGTATTGATTTCGATTTAAATAAACATAAACATGTTCATTTAAATCGAAATCAATACAAAACAATATATACCGACAATTTACATACAACTTAGTAGTGGATTTAAATTATATGTCCCTCACCGGGACTATCAAGAAATGTTCATATGAGTTAAATTTGTTAATTGATAATACTACAAAAAGGGTGGCCATTCATCTTTAATAGTTGTTTCTTTAAAATTTACTATAAATACAGGTGTGTGTGTGTGTGTGTGTGTGTGTGTGTGTGTGCGTGTGCGTGCGTGTGCGTGTGTGTGTCTGCGTGCGTGCGTGGGTGCGTGTGTGTGTTAAATATTATGTTTAACGTCATGTGTACATCTCAATCCTGGTGTGGATAGTTAACGATGTTAAAATTGAAATCATCTCTTTTATCATAGATTTTAGTATGATTACAATCATTTGAAATCGAGAGATGAAGATCGAGAAATGCTGCTACTGTATCCGAACTGTAGGCTGTATTCAACGTGAGCTCTTGTGGATAAATGTTAGTAACCATATGAGCAAAGAACGGATTATCAATATTGAGTATGTCATCAAGATACCGAAAAGTATTATTAAAGGCATCAATAATTTCACCCTCGCTAGCAGGTGACAAACTCAACATAAAATCTCTTTCATAGCAGTACAAAAACAAATCTGCAACAAGTGGCGCACAGTTAGTACCCATAGGAATACCAACAACCTGGCGGTAAATAGATTTACCGTATCTTATAAAGATGTTATCCAGAAGAAAAGATAAGGCTCTACAAACATCAGTACATGTCCACAAATTATATTTATCAATGGGGGCGTAAGTAAAAAAAAGCCCGGACATTATTACAAGCTAGAACAGTTGTACCTAATTTAGCAAATGTCTTCTGAATAAGCTGAAGCATTTTTTTCTTTTATAAGGTTACAGCATCCAGTACATTGTAGGGAGCTTCGTCTGCTTACTAACTACAGAAACATTTATAGTCTCCATAAAGGTCACATGCTGGGAAACAATGTCTGTCTCCAGCAGAGGTGTAGTTAGATAAGCAGAAGTACTCGCTAGCTCAGCATTCAAAGTATTGATATAATGTAGTCGTCAGACAATAATTATATTGTTGGAAGCTTTGTCTGCTGGAACTAGAGAAAATTTAGTAGGTAAATTCTGAATACCCTTCTTAAGGTGTCGTAAATTGCAAGTAGAAGGCCATGGAAGCAGTGATAGATTTGATTCGTAAAATAAAATACGTAATTCAACAATTTCTGAAATAGTTTTCATCCAAGCAGTAAGTGCATGTTTATCTGCTTGTTCTCGCTTACACCACTTTGTACAGAAATCCGTTAAAGAACCCGCAATTTCATTGCGACAGGCATTAAAATCAATATCAGATGGAAGGCGATACGTAGGCCCTTTGGCAATTAAATGCCGAATCCTCTTATCTCAATTACATCAAGATTTCCAGTAAGAATGTGACCGGCAGATTCGTAACAAAATTTAGAATTTTGACAATCTCAATCAGTAGGAGTAGATGTTTCGATCCTATTATAATTGAAAATAAGATTTCTAGTAGATTTCTTATACTTGTAACATGTAACAGGAGTCTCAATATTCCTGAAATACTTTGGAAGTTTGTCAGTCACCCGCATATCATTAAAATACCTGCTAAATTAATGAAATCGATGCCTTTATCAACATAATTTATCTTCAAAAAATGCCTTTGATGGTCAGATGGAGCTTCTATATGTGGACGCAAAATATGTTGCGAGTGACTTTGAATAATAGGTGCAACCTCATATAATGGATTAGTATGGACATAAATGGCATCCGCTTCTTCGGCAAGCTTCTGTAAGCAAGAAAAAGACAGACTGACTACTTTGCTAAGGAGGGCGTGTCTACCCGATTTTTTATAAATAGCATAAAGGTCTTCAACAGTAAAGATTTTCTTAAATTTACGTTTAAGATTATGGTTCTTCCGGAGACCATGTGACCGTCGTTTACGTTTACGAATAGACAATATGCTAAAATGATCTATATCTGGGTTATTGGACCTTATAATCATCTTTAAATTTGTTCTTTGTTTCTATGTGTGTTCGTGGTTGACTGTCGTCCTTAAATGCTGCTTTTCCTGTTCGATTTTTATATCTATATTAAGTTGGAAACAGGAAAGTATTAAATTTTAAACTGCTAATTAAATCATCTACTTTTTACATACATGTAGGAAAAATCACAAATATATGACACTTGAAAAGCCTAACACTTACCTTAATGACCGGGGATTTTACTGTTTATCATAATCTTTGCCTAGAGGCCATTATATTTTCTTGCAATAAACCGTTCTATGAATAACTAAACCTACCCAAATTCCTGGTTCTCTTATTCCAGGATATTTGCCATGTCTTGGTGCTGAGAGTTCCGGTAAAACGGCATTCATGTAGAAGGCTGTGAGTTTTGTTTTACAAATGTTGACCTGTCCTTGGTACTGACAATAAAACGGATAAGTCCTTTTAAGATTTAATTTATTGTCTTTGAATTCAAGACATAACTTCGATACTTAATGTGGTGGCCTCTGTTACAGTCATTTTCCTCTTTTGAAGCAATTGTTTCACTTGCAGTAATCCAGTTTCTTTTTCCACTTCAAAGACTTTACCATCTGGACTGGCACCTAAGTGTTTGACATCCGTGTATTTAACCGTGCCAATATTGGCAACATTGACATTAACACCCTCGTCCGCTTTTAGTAACGCATACTCATATATGGAGCTCCTCTCCTCATGCAGCCCTAGGCCTTTCATTGCGTAGGTATTTCCCCGGAATGATGAATATAAAAGAGCTTTCACCAATGGCTGTACATGAAGTTTTGGTTTTGTTTTGACAATTTTTGAAAAACTGGATGCCGTAAGTCGCTTAATTCTTTAAGTCTGCCATACATGGGAAAGAGCCTGGTGAACAGTTTGCCTCTCAGTAACCCGTATTTTTTGCTCAGACAATGGAACGTGTCTTTCTAAATATGCACTGGACAATGCCTTCAATGTATTGTCATTACAGCATGGCTCAACAGCAAGTGCTTGTAAAACTTATTCTAACGCAGCTTTCTTGCTTTTTCTTTCATTTACACTTTTGTTCTTTTTACGTCACCTCCTTGCAAGCTGCTCTGGCTGCTTTCTGTTCCGCTTTTTGGTCTGTATAGCCTTATCTCTCTTCTGGTAGAATGCGGAAGATATATGTCCATCACTCGTTCAAGTACGCTGTTCCAACACTTGTGGGGCCAATTGGGGTTCAAAATTAGACTTATGGCTGCTCCATAGCACCTTGCCTGTCAGCTTCCTCGGTTGCATACATTGTGAACTTTTCAACCATCAAACTTCATACGGATATGCATCCAAGCTTCAGCAAGGTTTGTTGTGAAATTTCCTAGCAGGCGATGACTTTTTGAGGCAACCCGATTTAAAATAACTGCAACATCATCTAACATCTGCTTATCAAGACTGACGTAAGTCAGAGATGTGCCATTCCACGACTCTTTCTCATCCAATAAAGTGCCATCCGTCCAAAATTTGTCTGCTCTTCTAGTATTTTGTCAATATCATTTTTGTTTGTACATTGTTCAGTTCCTTTATTATTTAGGGATTCATGTGTTTCTGTAGAATATTTCGCTTTTCAAAAGTCTTTGTTACAATTATCGTGCTTTCCAAAATATGATGAATGCTGTTTGTAATGTCCTTTTGTATATCTTTGTTTACTTCTGCTTTATCCAACTCTTTTGATCTCATTCTAACTTCGCAACGAACACTACTGACAATCCTTATCCTGACGGCTTTGGTTAGTTTATTGGCCACTTTGTATAGGGGGTGTTCAGTTACCAACTTTTCCAAATTACTCCGTAAACACTTGGTCACATGGTTGGCACATTCAATTTTGGTCACATATTTCCCCTAAACAAGAACTTCCTTTTGGATCTTTGCGTATACGGAAGAATCCCCATCGGCAATAACTTCCATATATCTCAAAAATGAGATATAGGGTCCTATAGAAACCACAGCGTCCGAACGCATTGGCATCGTAGGTCCACACTGTACTGCAAACAAGGACTTGATAATACAAGGAAAGAGACAAAAAACAACAGAAAGGGTGGTGAAGACAGGGTTGTCGCAGGATGACCCTAGTGGTTGGGGCTAACTTAGGAAAGAATCAATGACGGTGAATGCATTTACATAAGTTTAATGCAACTTTTAAAATATGATACATATATATACAATTATCTAAAAAAAACAAGCGAATACACAGATGAAATATGAAAAGAATGTTCTCATGAACGTTTAAGACTTTCTTAGTATTGTAACAAATACTGAATGTGTCGACTGATTATATACGAAACTAAAGTGTTGTTGAAAGTTATAACAATGTTGATCTATGATCTAGCGCGATAACTGTGATGTGCGAGGGCTCATGAAGATGATGATGCGCGAATCCAATGAGTGATTGTCATCAAATGCCTTCTATAAGGGTTGATGACGCGATATGTATGAAGATTAACCTCCACTGAGGTTGTGGATGATGTTCCTCACTAATAACGGGCACACCTTGTGTCCCGGGGGTTGTCGCTACTAGAACCTGGCCATGCTGCGCAGGTACGGGGACCGTCTCCACCGCTCTTAACGTTATACGTGGAAGCGTAGCTCTACTCCGGAAGGCTTACATCCACACCTGGATGGCTTATATCCAACCCTGGATGACTTATATCCAACCCTGGATGGCTTAGGCACATATTGCCTGTGAATTTCGCCGTCCAACTCCTGCTCCAAACAAAGCAACTATCAAGCAATCCCGGCCAGAACTAGAAGACAGTGGATTTTATAGCAAACGTTACGCCCAAACCATTATTTCCCCCGTTCAGTCCGTGACAAACGTGGCTAAATCTGCAGTATTGAATCTACACGAAAGGACCCTTACACAATTATGCCTTTTAAGGAGATAGACCCATACTTTTACATGCATTAGCACAAAACTAAACTTATTAAACGGCCCTTCCGGACGCCCTCTGGCGGCCACTTAAAGTGTGCATGGTTTTCCGTGTTACATGCATATATCATGAACATTGTGAATTTGGTTCAACTAAACAATGAATTAGGGTGTAACTAACAGCTTACAAGAGCTATGTACGACCAATACGCTCTACCCGTGACATTTTGTGACAACATCTCCCCCACTTAAAGAAAGTGCTACACTTTTTAAAATTCAACAAAATGATAATTAATATTTACACGTTAATATACTATTAATTCTTCCGAGCAAATGAGCGACAAAACGTACAAGCTGATCGCTCAATCGCTTGAGTATGTTAAATATTACTACCGAGGAATGCAACCTTTAGCCAGTACAACGACCGTCTTCCGGAAAACATCCACCGCAGTTATAACCTAACTATAATATGTAATTACAATTTCAAGTGTACACTACACTGTCGTAACATATACTGCTAGTGTACAATACCCTTCAATACACTATTATACTATTGTATTAAACCTGTCATTATGTGCGGCGACTTAAATAGTTTGCCCCAATATTGTCCTTTCCTCGGATCGCTTTAATTTTCATCCGGTAAGGCTGCAGAGTCAGTGCCCACCTCATTAACCTACTGTTAGCTACCTTTGCTTTGTTCATATAAGCTAACGGTTTGTGGTCAGTCTCCAAGACAAATTCTTTACCAAAAACATATCGGTGGAATTTACTGACACCCCACACTACTGCAAGACAATCCCTTTCGATAACAGAGTAGTTACGTTCCCTGGGTAATAGTTTCCGACTTGCGTAAGCCACGGGGAGACTACACCCATCTTGCTCTTGCAGTAGGACATCACCCACCCCTATATCGGATGCCTCCTGGCTTTCCCCCCAAGTTATACTATAGGGTTTAACTTTTCTTTGTCAAGTCTGACAAAGGTGCAGCCATAGCCGAACAGTTTGAGATAAACTTCCTGTAAAAACCCGCCAACCCTAAAAATGACCTAACTTGTTTCTTTGTCTCGGGTCTTGGTGCTTCCTGAATTGCCTTAACCTTGTCGGGGTTGGGTTTCAATTTCTGGTCTCTATATCTGCGTAACCTATGTGACACTTGCTAGGTTTTGCAGTCAGTTTAAACCGGCGTAGCCGTTCCAACAGATTACGTAGAGCCTTAATATGGTCTTGAAATGTTGTTGTAAACACCAGGATGTCATCTACACAACTGTCTGTGTTGGACGAATCCTTCAAGACTTTCCTCATCAACCTACAGAAGGTTGATGGGGCGTTTATGAGACCGAAGGGCATGACCTTGAACTTAAAAAATCCTTGTGAAGTTTCGAAAGAGGTCATCTCTTTAGCTTGGTCTGAAAGTGGGACTTGCCAGTAACCTTTACTGAGGTCTAACTTGGAGAAATACGAATATCCCGCAAGTTTAGAGAATACCTCCACAATATTATGCATTGGCTCTGCATCAAAGACGGTACGTTTATTTAGCAGTCTAAAATCTATTCAGAATCGAATTGACCCATCCTTCTTCTTACTAAGTACGACTGGGGATGAAAATGGGGCGCTTGAAGGTTCGATGACACCCAATTTCAACATGTCTTTCACCTCCTCATCAACAATTGATAGGGAGTGAAATGGAATGGGATACCCCTTAATTCTAATTGGTTCCCCTGATGTGAGTACAATATCATGTTGCCCTCCATCCATATGCCCGGGTTTTCACTGAACTCCGAGAGTAAACTACCCATCTCTCGTTGCTGCTCTACACTAAGCATGCCCGATATGTATACATCGGCTAATGTCTCCTTACCTACACTAGTGGGAAAATACATGGGACTAGTGTCCTTACTACTGCCTTTCTCACTATCCTCAATAACTGCAACATTAACTACAGTTAACACCCCTTGTTGCACATTATCGGCTCTACTCATATACTCTTTCAGCATATTCGCATGAAAGGTCTTTAACATTCCGTTTAACTCGATACGATAATCCATAGTGTTCACTATCCCTCTAACGTAAAACGGACCTTTCCATTGTAATAACAGCTTGTTATTGTCGGTCGGGAGTAACAGTAACACTTGGTCATCTATCTTACATTTCCTAGCTCTAGCTTTCTGGTCATAGTATCGTTTATACTTGGTACTTGCCTTAACTAACTGACTTTGAGCTATCTTACAAGTCTCCTCTAGTTTCTCCTTCAGATCTAAAACATACTAATATGTAGTCTTAACCTCATCACTATCTACTTCAACTGTCCACATATCTCTAAGAATCCTCATGGGACCTCTAACTGATCTACCGTACAATAACTCAAACGGAGAAAATCCTAAACTCTCTTGTGGAACCTCCCTAAATGCAAACAACAAAGCATTGAGATACTTGTCCCAATCTTTGGGTCTCTCTGTACACTTACGCCGTAACATTTGCTTTAGCGTCCCGTTAAATCGCTCGACTAACCCGTTACACATAGGGTGATACGGTGTTGTCATGATTTGACGCAAAGACAATAACCTGCTTCAGCCATAAGTTCTGACGTAAACTGTGACCCACAATCAGTCAGGATTTCCTCTGGTACATCTAGCCTACTGAACATATCAACTAATGTCTCAGCTACTCTCTCAGTTTCAATTGAGGGCAATGCTACTGCCTCCGGATACCTAGTTGCATAGTCTACCATGGTTAAAATGTACCTATTTTTCCTATCCGACACTGGAAAAAATTGGTCCAACTATGTCTACGGCTACCCGCTTAAATGGTGTATCCATCAGTGGCATCTGACCTAAATGTACTTTGGTCACTCGACCTTTTGGTACTGTCCTTTGGCATACATCGCAGGACCTACAATACCTAGTTACATCTCCACTAACGCCTGGCCAATAAAATTCTGCCAATACTCTATCTGACGTTTTCTTGACGCCTAAATGACCTCCCATAATCGACTCATGAGCTACCTTAAGCACCGTCGTTCTATACTGGGTAGGTACCACTATTTGGTGAAACTGTCTACCACCACTATCTTCAAATTTTCTGTACAATAAACTATTTGTATGTACAAACTTAGAACTACCGGACCCTTTACACTTCTTCACTACACCATACTTGGCCTTCACTTTACAAGGCTCTAACGACTAGTCTTGAGTTTTTGCTTCTATAAACTCCGCTTTAGATAGGTCACCTAAGGCTGCAGGAACCTTTCATTTTCTACAAGCCTGAGCTTGCTTCTGAACCTGCGCTCTAGTCTCTACTGCATTACTTATGCTACTCCTAAAATCGGACACTACCGGAAGTACTGAACCTTCTATGTTCCCTATCGTTAAATCATACATCGGATCGACCATACATAGTGCCTCTGTATTCCCTTTAAAGAAAGGTGTATCTACATCTATTCGCGCTATTGGCACGTGCTCTACCGACTTATTTAACAACATACACGGTGACTGTTTACCTACCAACTGGTCATCCGTAACTAAACTACGCCTAACTACCACACCTGTACAACCTGTATCCCTCATTACAATTACGTCCGTGCCATTCACTCTACCATCTGCCTTTGGAAGATTTGCATACGGAAAGAGACATGTTCCGATCTTCGCCATTACGCCATCCGATATAATACAACAGCTACTACTCTCGGTTTTAATAACCGGACTATTACTACCTCTGCCTCTATCTCTACCTCGGTTTTGACCACCCCTACCTCTACTGAAATTCCATGGGTTGTTTAAACCTTGGTTCTGACTACCTACATTGTTGTCCACTCTACTATTGTCACTAAAATTGTCTACGACAGCGGATACTTTCACCGCTTTCCTACACTCATGTGAAGCATGATTCCCATTACAGTCACGACAACAAATAAAAGGTCTACCTATGTTGTAACCACTATTGCTACCTCCTCTAGAACCCATCGAACTACCTCCACCTCTATAGTTTCCACTCTGGACTTTCTGTTTATTACTATGATCGTCCCCTTGCCTATCTCTAAAAGACCTGTCTTTCGACACTACATTATGAGCTCCGCCTCTAGCCTTGGAAAACTGATCTGCTTGTGTTGCAATTTCATCTACACTAGTTAGTTTTCTTTCTTTCAGAAATAAGAACAGATCTCTACTCCAAACATTGAATAGCTGGTGTCGCAACAAGAAATCTATGCGGCATTGATAAGTCTGTGTTACCTTCCCTAACTCTAACCATCTATCTAAGTAATTTCTAGACCTACTAATGAACTGAATAAATGACTCGCCTTTCTCAGGCAAACAAGCTCTAAACCGCTTTCTAAAACCTTCTTCAGTTAACTCAAATCTCTTTAGCAGAGCATCTTTTAACTTGTCATAGTCAAGAGGATCTACACTAGGTAATCTAGAAAATACATCAAAACCTTGCCTCTCAATAACGCTCTTAAATGAACTGCCCACTTATCCTTGGTCCATTCCTGTAACTCTGCATAACGTTCAAACCGTAACAAGTAACTGTTCATGTTATCTTTGTCAGCATAAAAGTATGGTAACTTCGGGCCTTTTAACTTCCCAGAATACCCATCTTTCCCTACAGTTTTACTGGCCTTACTATCTGTCTTAGCTGCTTCCAACTCTAAAGCTAACTTATGTCCAAACTCTGATTTCTCCATCTCCATCTTTATCTTAGCCAGTCTACCATCTGTTTCGAACCTCTCATGTTCTAACTCTTGCTTCTCCCTTTCATCATCTCACTTCTCTTTAGCTAACCTACCTTCTAAGTCTAGCTTCTCTTTATCAGCATCTAGCTTCGCTTTAGCTAATCTACTTTCTAATCTTATCTTCTCTTTATCAGCGTCTAGCTTCTCTTTAGTTAATCTACTTTCTAATTCTATCTTCTTTGCAGCTAATCTACTTTCTAATACTTAACTTTAACTAATCTACTTTCTTCATCTCTTTCCTGCTTTGCTAATTCTCTTTCCTTAAGTCTAAATTCCCTTTCCCTATCCTGTTCGTCTTTAACAAAGGTTCTAAGCTCCTCTCCAGTATAACCTAACTCCTTACCCATATCCGTAAGTTCCTTTATGGACGTTAAGGTTATAGACATTGTGGAATACTCACTACAATAACTACAATACACAAGTCACTAATAATTCTACTCTATTAACTACTAATGGTAAGTCACTGTGTCCTCAGTAAATACCTGGGCATCATCATAAGACAAGTTTCATACACATTTGTACTAGCGCTATCTATTAACGGTTATGTATAGATAGTATCTAGCTTCCACAAAACATAAACACTACATAAAATATCTATATTTGATATTGGACATAAACCTTAAACAATCATAGAAATGTGTATAGCATGTACATGTATATTTACTTCTCCCATCAATATAAGTATACTCGAGTGTCACAACATCAGTAGAACGTCTTGTTCGCCAACCTAATTGGATACTAAAAGTGCCTCAGACCCAATCGTGTAGACAACTGCGACCTCTCGCCAAGGAAAGAACGTACAAAACAACAGTTTGGACTCACCCTACCCTTGTCATGTCTTGACTTGTCTTCCAAGCTGTGGCCGTGATCGTCTACAGTCACCTTGATGGATCAGAGGGTGGTACACAATTCTAAAATAATAAGTAGAGATTTAGTATATCATAATAAAGATCACTTATTGATTCTTTCCCTCCGTAGTCGCCTAAAATTCCCACTTCTGACACCAGTTGTCGTAGGATGACCCTAGTGGTTGGGGCTAACTCAGGAAAGAATCAATGACGGTGAATGCATTTACATAAGTTTAATGCAACTTTTAAAATATGATAAATATATATACAATTATCTAAAAAAACAAGCGAATACATAGATGAAATATGAAAAGAATTTTCTCATGAACGTTTAAGACGTTCTTAGTATTGTAACAAATACTGAATGTGTCGACTGATTAGATACGACACTAAAGTGTTGTTAAAGTTACAACAATGTTGATCTATGATCTAGCGCGATAACTGTGATGCGCGAGAGCTCATGAAGATGATGATGCGCGAATCCAAAGAGTGATTGTCATCAAATGCCTTCTGTAAGGGTTGATGACGCGATATGTATGAGGATTAACCTCCACTGAGGTTGTGGATGATGTTCCTCCAGTGAGGACTGATAACGGGCCCACCTTGTGTCCCGGGTGTTGTCGCTACTAGAACCTGGCCATACTGCGCAGGTACGGGGACCGCTCTTAACGTTATACGTGGAAGCTTAGCTCCTCTCCGGAAGGCTTACATCCACACCTGGGTGGCTTATATCCAACCCTGGATGGCTTATATCCAACCCTAGATGGCTTAGGCACATATTGCCTGTGAATTTCGCCGTCCAACTCCTGCTCCAAACAAAGCAACTATCAAGCAAACAATTTTGCCTTTTAATGAGATAGACCCATACTTTTACATGCATTAGCACAAAACTAAACTTATTAAACGGCCCTTCCGGACGCCCTCTGGCGGCCACTTAAAATGTGCATGGTTTTCCGTGTTACCTGAATATATCATGAACATTGTGAATTTGGTTCAACTAAACAATGAATTAGGGTGTAACTAACAGCTTACAAGAGCTATGTACGACCAATACGCTCTACCCGTGACATTTTGTGACAAGGGTTACCGACTTGGAACGTTCAGTAGGCAATAAGGCCTACTGGTTAGCTTGAATCGATTTTATATGCGCACAATCCTCGCTATTATCCTGTCTTCAGCGCCAAAATCGACAAGACAGTGAAACAAAACTACATCCCATCAAAAGGTATTCTCTAACAATAAAGACCACATCCAGAGAAACTAACTAAAGAAATACATACAAAATAATAAACATCTCAGGATGTATCCAGAATAGTACTGAACAACCATAGTAGTTGCAGCTAAAGAGAAAACCAATCTAGGGTACGACTAGAAAACCCGAAGGATGAAAGCGCATGCACCCACCTCCCTTAGTTGGGGTTTCAGTATGTACAATCATAGAGTACCAAGAGGTAGTCCAGTCATCGCAAAAGTGAAAGTGAAGCGTAATGACTGACTGTAGAGGTGTCAATCATGCAGTGCGCTGTAAAACCAAAGGGTTATATCCTTTTCTGACGAACTTCCTGATTAATTTTGTAAAGCGGTCAGGAAACCCTTCAGACCCCTTTAACTTTCGAAGTTTATAGACCACATCTCCATAAAATGAGGGTTGTTATATGCCTAGTCGCAGAAATGTTTTAAGGTTGGTGTTGTACTTTTCCAGCAGGCCCTCGTTGCGGCGCTATAATTTAGAGAAAGATCTACGTAGTTCGTTCGTGATAATGAAAACCCTGCTGAAGACGTTTACTTGTAATAACTTGATTTCGATCATTGCAATCTATAACATCATTACACGCTCTAGCAAATCGAATGAGATATACACCACGTATGAGGTAGCACACACCTTCTCTGCTTCTTTGAAGCCTGACACAATAATGTCTCCGTGGCTTGACTAGACTCGATCCAGTTTTTATAACAGACATACGTTGCTGGTTGTACCTGTTTCTGTTCTGCGTCGCAAATGTAACAGTAATTATTATGAATACCTATGAAAAGTATTTTACCTCAAAACATAATTTAAATATTAACTAGTATTACCAGTGTTTTTGAGAAATGGGAAATATTTCCCTCGGGAGAGAAACTGCTTCGACAGAAGAACGAGTGCTAAAATCATGACTTCTTATATCAGAGCAAATGGTCTCCCGGGGAAAAATAGTTGGCCTATTTCCATGACACTGCTTTTTAAACTATATATTGCATATTTTGTGATGATATACAAGCAAATATAATGCTCTTCGTTCACTTTCCTTTTTTCATTCTTTCGCTCTTTCAATTACTGCTCAATGATGCATGAGTTTCTAAATTGCTGACTACTCAGAAATATATCATTGACAGATATGTCCCAGCAGAGATATAAGTATTTATGCCAACCTTACTATCACACTATTTATATTACCCTACACTCACCAAGTTGCGCTCTGTTTGATGTAGTTTAATTAAATTGGAAAGGAAAAACAACATAATATGCTATATGTAATTGAAACGGCCATTTATTAATTAAATGACATATTTGAAGGTTTTCAAAACATACCAAACATGTTTAAGATCATTTCTTGGACTATTTAGAGTAATAGTTAGTAACATCAAAGGTGGGGATCTATATAAACTAAACGCCCACCGTATAAAGTACATAAACGTAGCAAATACATGTTATGATTAACATAACAAACGCATGTAACGTTTAACAATTCAAGTAAAAAGTGAAATATAAGCGAAATATGTGTGTAAGGGTGGGGGGTGGGAGATTAATAAAACACTAGACCAAGTAACAATCCATCATAAGACATATGATGATTACCGTAAAAATCGGATATATGAAGAATATCCGCCAAATAGTACGGTTTGGAAAATTCCTTTTTGTTATATTTTTCTACAAACGGAAACGAGGCTGTGTGTAAATCGTGAGGACGTCACGGCATAACAAACACCTGCCTCACTGTAAGATTTACACGACATAACATGAACACATATTTCTACCTATAAAAAACATTGTTTAACATAAGTTCTAAATTATGTCAGCAAGTTGTCATAAAAGCATTTATTTCAAATAAATTTATATATATGGCTTTCTGTTCACTTAATATTACTATAACTCATCAAAAGATATGTAATATAAAGTCATATTATGGGGGGAAAAAAGGATATCACCTTAAAGGGACACACAGCAATTATTTTCGCTCACTTTTTATCAAGATTTAACATTAACTCACGATTTAGTAATCCAGTAACATTTTGACTTTAAACCCGTTTACATATAAATCAATGACAGTTTCAGTTTTAATTCTACATTAGGTTTCAATATATTACTGGTGTAATATAATCACCAGTTGGTAATATTCCAAAACAAGTACCTGTATACTATTATTATAATTCATATTAATGATTAAACAAGAAACGTGGAAATTCCACGAAAACCTGGTTTTCCAGTTGAAATGATATAACAATACCGGTAAGATGAAAATAAAACAACAAACGGCAAGTTGTGTTCCAATATCTCATTCCCAACTGAAGTTATTGAGCGGAAACGAAGAGTTTGGCGCCGCCCGCACACCCACCCGCCGACTTTCACCAACCTAATAACCAAGTTATGTGAAACACTCAGTGAGTTTTTAAAATGTCAAAATGACGGACGAACTACACACGTACACTCGGACGACATTGTGATCGCTAAGTCGAGATCTCCGTAAACAAGCTCATCAACTAGAACTATCCTGATTAATGCCTACCCCATGACGATATGTGCATCTACACTTCATACTGATGTTTCTCATAAAGTTTCGAGAAAATCTAACAAGGGGTTATGGAACAATAGCACGGACAACATTTTGAACAGACTCCTATAGAACACATCAAACTTTATTTGCAGTGGAATAAAAACAATTATTGTTGTTTTCTTTACATTAAAATAATCATTAATAAACCATATTAAAATAATCATTAATAAATAAACAAGAGACACGGTACATAATACCCGCAGCAAAAGTGAAAACAATATGTAAACCAAAACGTAAGTAATTGGGTGGATTTTCGGTTCGAAATTGTATTTCAGGACTGTGTCATTGTCGGGTCCATGTTAGCTTGACCTTCCTACACCAAAAGCAATAGAGTACCTGCTGTCATCTAGGGCAATGTGGCTCAGAAGTTGCATGAGCATGGATGTACACATACATGCGTAATTATCGTGTGTTTTCAATTTTAAATGTGTATTGCAGAGAAACCAGCAGCAGCCATTTGCCAGTTTGTAGACTACTAAAGTTCTACGATACTGTTTGATCATGGTGTGCTCTCGCATGTGACAACAGCGAACTTATCCACTAGCAATCTACCACCATCCAATGGTTCCAATATTGAAAAAAAGCATCTACATCACTCTGCTATGGTTTTGTCATTTGGGTTCACAGCATTTAGGAAGACCATTGTGGATAAGGAAGGACCCATAACTTACTAAAAGGCAGGGTACAACAAGGCATCAGAAACCTATTTACAAGCTATAGTTTTATACAAATCATTCTTGATTACTATATGCAGATAAACGATGTTTGCATAGATAGCACGAATGAACAGGGGTTGCATATTATGCCGCTGCACTTCTGTGACAGGGCATAAACAGTGTTCTATTTATTAAAGGGACTGGATGCGATCTTGAAGAGTAATTGTAGCCAATACTAATACCAGAGAAAACACTCAGAAAGTGCTTCAGGTTCATATGAAAGGCGCATCTGAATCAAAATTGTATAAGCTGTAGTGGAAGTATATTTTTGAAAATGCTGCGTGTGACATGCCTTATGGCCCTGTGGGAAACTATGATATGTTTTTTACTTTTGACTGGAACGCCATTGTTTTCTCATCCATAATACATTTTCACATCGCCTTCACTCCCTTAATGTTCCTGAAAAACAAAGGCATAATTCAATATCACATGTGTATATGCCTGTTATTTTACCAGTATGAATTGCAACATCCCCAGAAGCATTATAACTGTGCTTATGCGAACGCTTACTCCAGCCGCCATATACTACATGTATGACAGCTATAGATAGTACACAATCATGATAACTGCTGTTTTCTATTGCAAGTCATCTCTCCTCAGCCCCTGCTTCAAACATTTCATCCTCTGTAACCGACTTGCACCATTCCCCAATTTTAGTTTTTATTTCCGAAAACAAACTAACTACGTTTCAATCCCGGAGCATTAAATGTTCCCATCAGTTCATTTAAATGAGATGCTCCATTTCCTCTTGACATTCAATAAAATTGCAACCATTACAATCACAAAACAGTACACATGCAATGCCAAATGAGCGACTTTCTTTTAACTCGGACATTGGAGAAACCCCAGAACGGGCAAGCTCAACTGCTTTTTCACATGTACATGCATGCAATATCACATCAGAAACATGGGATTGTAACTGTGTCATACAGACTAGTCTATAGCTGTTTGCCATGTCCACAGCAGTTTCAGACTTCTTATCTTCAACTTCAGTCCTGAAGATTTAAATTTACCACATTTGTAGGGGAAATCAGGTTAAAGATGATCAGAATGGGAAATTAATAGTGTTTTCCTGATGCAAATAGTCAATGCCTCCTCAACTCTCATATTACATTTCAGTGTATATGCTGGTCTACCCGCACCTTTACCAAGTCTCTTCGTTCTATGTCGTCCTCCAGCTAAACCAAACTTACGTGACCATTTACGCGCTTTCATTTTGATAAAAATGAACTTATTTCAGGCAGAAGACGAGGAAAACACATTGCCTTTTTATGTTCAGGTGACTGAAAATGGCTTCCATAAACAACATGTGAGAGTTCCATTTCAAATTATTAATAAGTAATTTATCTTGCAATAATGAAATTAAATTAAAACTTACCTTTCTCAAACTGGTCCACAGGAACCCCAAAACGAAATATTATTTCTCTTTGGATGTTACAGACAGATAAACACAAGACTGACATGCAAAAGTGCAATCTTTACCATATATACTTACCCGATGTTTAAATTTGTTTTGCCAGGGTACCACTGTTACCCATGTTTTGTAATAAAACATCTGATCATTTCAGGAAACATTGCAACTACTTGACAGGCATCATTTAATTCCAACTTTCTGTAAAACACCGTTTACCGGAAATTATTAAGCAAAAAATAATTCGCAATTGAACCAGTGTAAATAAGATTTTTCCAAAACATAATAAACTGAAATAGTGGACATCATGTTTGAACTTCTGAAGCACTAGTTTGTCCAACCTGGGAAGTAGAGTAATATGCGTAGTAATTAGTGGGCTCTCGTAGTGGGTGATTCACCCTGTGTAAAAGAAAACAATTTCTACCTCACCGTCATAGATCCACAAGTTGAACAAAACAAATGTATGTCCGTACACTACGCATTGCTATGATCTTTAGTCCAGTAAGTGCCTCCTTTATTCCTGATATGATTGATGATGCCGCTTTCGTACAATCGCTCTGTAAATTTTCAGTTTTGATACGATCAATAAAATAAAAATGGCAGCTTTTAGAGAGGCACATGCAGCTATGAAAGTTACTCTCCAAACGCATGGCACCAAGTACAATTTACTGATTACTATTATCATATCCACTTTATTTAATAAGTAATAAGTTGCAGTTGTTCTAATTCCTGCCCCAAACAAGGTATTTTGCACTGGAATGCGGATTTCAAATGAACATTTCCTTGTTATTGATACGTATGTGTTCTACTGAATGTGGTCATTTCCATCAGTAACATGACCGCTTTGTTTCTAAAAACAATATTTCAATGTAACGGAATGTGTTTGACGCAATTTTCCTCACATAGTATCGGATGTGCTTTGTACAGTTTTATGGAGGACGTATTCGCCTTAATTCGTATCAATAATCTTGCCAAGATTAGTCAATATCAGATGGATAATGACGGTGCTAGAGTGCTAACAAAACAAAATATAGGGTTTTAGTTTCTCACTGGCATCTGGCTTTCATTAAACAAGAGGTCCAAGAGGCCCTGTGGACGTTGTACTGGCTAAATATAAAGTTTATGTACAAGGGCCATAACTCTGTCAAAACTCATTCAACCGGAATATGACGACAATATATGAAACTAGGCTTGGTACTAATCACATACGCCAACTTTCGTTGAAATACGGTCAGAAGTTCAGGAGAACTAGTCTGTACAAAGTTAGTGTATTAAAACCTTTAAGGGGTCATAACTCTGCCAAAATCCATTCAACTGGGACAGGCAATGCAATTCGCAACTAGGCTTGATACTGATCATCTCTGTCGAAATTCGTTGAAATCCAGCTAGGGGATCAGGAGACAAAGTTTAATTATGAAAACCTTAAAAGGGCCAAAATTCATCCATCCAGAAAAGAAATATAAAAAGATCGGACAGAAAAAGTAGCATTCAAGGAGGACAGTCAAACCACAAAACAAATAAAAACAAACACGCAAGCAAACAAACAAAAAGGCAAAAGCAATAATAAATGCAAACGACATCACAAACACAAAAGGGTTGACAATAGGGCTACCGCCTTGGAACGGTCAGTGGCAAAGAAGGTCACTGGGGGGTTTAAACCGGTTCTAGGGTGCACCAAACCTCACACTTACCCTACTGTCATCCCAATAAAACAGGACAGTGTAAATAAAGAAATCCCCGCCATGATCTAATCTCTAACCAACAAGGCAGCATCAATAGGCAATATAAGTAAAACACAAGTACTATAGAAAGTGGGGGTATAGGCACAGTTTCCCTCGCGGGGCACGAGATAAACTAGTGAAATATGCCAGGGGGGAATTCAGGCGTAACTCTCATTCGCACCAAGATCTAAATGTAAGTCACGCCTAAATCAACACCAACATATTTCATTAGTTTTCTCAAGCACCCAGCTCAGGGAAACTCGTCCTATACCCCCTCTTTCTATACTACTAAGCAATTCGGTTTGTCATTTTAATAACATAACATTTGCAACTCGTTAAGCAAAGTCGGACGGAACCGGGCATTAGTCTTCATCACCGCTCTGCATAGTTCAAGATATTATTTAATATTTCCAATATCCTTGTATGGAACCCAACTATTGAAATCTTCATTGTAACCCTTCCATTTAATCAACGCTTGTTTCTTTTTGTAATCACGTCGTATTACTTTTTCAATCCTGAATATTTCTTGCTTTGCTTTTATCATTTCTAATTCATAAAAGCTTCCGTCCATATTTTCGTTGTTTAAATCTTTTATTTTGTATGTCACAGGATTTGTGTTTTGAATTTCATCAACAACAAATATTTTTTCAGTCCAATTCGGGGTATAACCTTTCTCAAACGTTCTTTTATATTTGCTGATTCTAACATTATCGCCTATTTTAAACTTTGGCTTAATTTGATTACTTCTCATTTTTCCATACAATTTGAAATATACCGTTCCTTTATTTTTCTCATCACTTGCTTCAGTTTGTGTCATTTTAATACTCCGATGTTTTGTATTATTATACTTATCAACCATTTCTTGTAACACGTCTAAATATGTGTTTGTATTGTTTGCTGTGAAATATTTCCACATCCTCTCTTTTAATGTTCTGTTAAATCGTTCAATTACTACAGCTTTTCCGAAATTAAAAGTGTGATACATTTTGATATTATTATGATCAAGAAATTGCTTAAACGTCTTGTTGTAAAATTCCACACCTTGATCAACCCACAACAATTTACACTGTCTTCCTGTACTGATTATCTGTTTGAACGCTTTGGTAATTTCTGAACCAGTTTTATTTGGAACGGGTACAACCCAAGCAAATTTACTAAATAAATCAATAACAGTAAGCAAGTATTTAGTACCTTTATTATACTTTGAAAACGATTGCATGTCCACCAAGTCAGCAGACCATATTTTATCAATTTCATTAATAATCACACTGCGTTGAGTGAACTTTCTTCGTATAGGCTTATGAAGTTCATCTGCTAACTTGTCAGTCCATTTCAACGCCTTTTCTCGTTTTTTGGCTCTCCAAGTCCTAGTTTATATTTTGCACTAATTACAGGCTTGACTAACACATTCTTAGCAATCTTTTCTCCAATAGTTTTAGACTTACTAGATTTCAAATCAGTAAGCATTTTTTTATCACACATTGATTTATTACTAGGATTTTCATCATAACAAATATCATGATCTTTGCAAACAGCATCTAATTCATTTGAAGGTTCTCCACTATCAAGCGGATTGCCGGGACCGCAATATTTATAACCAGGAAGTGTTAGCCCTTTTTTGGGTAACAAAGGGAGCAAAGCCTTATGAATATCAATATTTCCACCTTCTGTGTTTTTTTTAGTAATACCACAAGACGCACAAGTTGCTCTTAACATTTTTCTACCATTTTTTGCTAAAACATACTTAGGATCAACATTTTCAGTAACCTTTTTTTCTTTTATACAATAGCTCATATATATTATTATTAGATTAAACTTCGTATACAAAATATGATTTTATAATGTTTTCATTTTCTGTTGGTTTGTATGGTTTTAATAATTTGTAAAGAATATCGTACACACTATTTCCTTCTTGCAACTTTTTGACAAAGTACAAACAGAAATATCCGCACAGGACACTTGTTTTATCTTGATATTGAATGGTGTTGTATTTTATATCAGACATGTAAGTTAATACTTCTTTTAGTGGGCTCAAGCCAAACGGATCGAAGTAATAATTATTATAGTAACAAGTCCAGTGTGTACCAGGTCCGATATAATCATCAAGATTAATAATACCGCATTCTTGTTTATTTTGTTTTGTCGGTAATTTATTCTTGCTAAACACTCCCCTGAACTTCTGTATACCTAACTGCTTAACCCATTTTATTATATCTAAGTTAGAGATAGGCTCGTTTTTGAAAATTAACTTTTTTTATGAATGGGATACTTCTGTACGGTCTAATTTGCGAGTCTACTTGTAAACCTTTTCCACGATCAACTCTTAGTCCTTTTCCTTTTCTGCCCATTTGCAAACCTTTTCCAGTTAAACCACTAATAAGAGATCCAATCAATGGAATTCCTAATGATGCAAGCATTCCAAGAAATCCCCCATCTTGTTATTGCTGCTTTGTCAGTTTAATAGGACAACAACCTTTAGACTTTATCTCTTTGCTCAAGTGTTAATTTATGTGATCCGAGAAGTGCTTGTTTTTTGTCACTAGGAATAGTTACCATCCCATTTCCAAATAGTTTGCCAATTCCAGTACTTGCTAAGCCACTTAATGCTCCTGTTGCCAGAGGTCCTAATACTTTTGGAACAAATTTTGCAACTGTTGGTAATATTGTTTTAGTCAACAAACCAGCTAATGCACCTAAAAAGCCTCCATTCCTGGACTGAGATCTCATTTGCGATTTTGATATATTTATGTCTTATCCCTGCCCTCCAGATTTAGCTTTGTTAATATTGTTAATCTGAGTAGCTGTTAGCGACAAGGGGAAATTCCAAGTTAGTTGGTTATTTTTTAACCTGAGCGTTAATTCACTTTTGCTTTCATATGCTTCGTTTCTGGCCCTCTGATAAATTTACTGAATAATTTACGTAAGTCATATATATTATAAGTTAGATTAAACTATTACCAATTCATTTCCGACAGTATCAATAACTACATCTACTTCATAGAGAACCAGAGCATAAACTTCATAAGGGGCCCCCGGAGATATACATGTATTTAGTTTATATCTCAAACCTAGTTGTTTTGGATCAATACTGACTTCATTTTCCTTGTAAGTCAAATCAAAATGTATCATTCCGAAAAGAGTTTTAAAATTACCCACATTGAGTAAAGATCCAGTGTTTTTATCATTTTGCTTGTAAGAATAATTAATAACATCTCTGAATATGATTATGATATTAGCATAACTATATTCGGTTTCTGGATAATAAACTCCATTTCCAACTTCCAATCTAGCTGATTGTAAATAGCAATTAGTATTAGCAGCATTTACCTTAAACATATCCAGAAGATGAGGATTGTGTGTTTGAGAAGAACTCTTGTCTGACCTTTGCAAATACACAAACACATGTTTGGGATTATTCTAAATACGGATTCAGTTACATGTAGTTTAGAACTTCCGCTTTCTTGTATCATTTCACGAAGATAAGTCCATCTTGTCGATGTCATATGATTTGTCATCACATAACTTAAACCATCTGAGTTAAATATCATTCTGGGTATCCAATAATTGATTAGTATATGTATCTTCGCACGCTCGCGTTGATAATGGAATATCAGCAATGTAATCGTCGGGTAGTACATCCATATTGTTTATATTATCATCTTCAACATAATCCAATAATGTTGAGCATCTCGCATTGAAATCAGCACAGACTACCAAATTGCATTTATTTAACGTTTCATTTTCAATTTGAATAACGGTATTATAAATATTATCAAAGCATGAACTCGAATCATGTAAAGCTTCCCGACATGAACCTTGTGGTATGTTATAACATAAACATAAAAATAAATCATCAGCTAAACCAAACATATTGCCCTTTAATCTTAGCCATATTATATTGTCATCCTCAGTTTTATATAGTGTATCTGAGTTTACAAATTTACTACGTACATATACAATAACACCACCAGAGTCACGTTTCGCTGAACTAAGTTTTTTTCTGTGTAAAGCAAAATACTCAAAACCCTCTACACTTAACTCACACAAATCATTTGTCCAAGTTTCAACAAACATAACAATATCGTTGTTACAAAACACATTTTTAGCTCGCTATTTTGCAATTTATTCGGCAATGATTGTATATTTAACAATGCAAACCGAATGTCGACCGTCATCACCACCAGCTTTGAAAATTAGCACATTATCATCAATACAATACAATACACTATCTTTTTTTCACTCAATTCACATTTACATGAATATATGAGGTATGTATAACAACATTTAAATCATCATCGAGGCTCATAAGTATAATAGAAGACATATAAATATAATAGGACATGGTTAATTACAAAAGACTAATGCCATTTGGTAATAGCTGGGAGAAGAAATGGTCTCCCAGGTAGTCCTCATTTATCATATAACTAAAGATCTGCTTTGTATACACATATATGGGAGAGTTCTTCATTTATTTGTTGGCAAATCCATGGCAAAAATAATGTCGAAACCAATACATAATTAAACAAAATCAAACAGTATTACATTACTAAACTCTGCATTATTTTTGGTGTTTATTAATTTATCAAATTTGTATACATTAGGTCTTTTAAAATAGTCTGGACTGATATATTTACTACGTTGAGTTTTGAATTCCCGGCATACAAACAGATAATGGAACTCATCTTCTATATCCGTTTTGCAAAGCTGGCATATTCTACGATTATACGGAGTTTTATTTCAATTGCCAGTTTCAACTGGTAATATGTGATTTCTTGTTCTGAATTTGGTTATATATTTTAACGAACAATATGATGCGTTGGTAAGATAGTTTTCAAAGCAAAACTTATGTTTAAATAAACGATATGAGGTGCTGTTGCTCGAATTCATTACTTTAGAATACCACTCATTTAAGAATAAATCTTTGAGTTTTTGATTTACTGAACACTTTAACCATTTAGTGTTGAGAAAGGTCTGCGAATCCCATACTCCACTTAGGCCACATTTAATCAGTATGTCTCTGATCTGGTTTAGCCACTGAAAGTTTCTTTTTGCAATAGTTGATGAGCTATATTTGAAATGACTGCGTAGTATTTCATAAATTAAGTTTGAAAGTTTAGCTCTTTCTGGATCGTTAATTTTAGCCCAAAACGAAATTACTCCAGTTTGAATATCTACTGATACTGGAAATACCCCTGTTTCCCCGTAATATATATAATTTGCAGTAGATATCTTTAGATTCAAAATATACTTTAGAAACTTAAATTGTACCCTGTCAATTACATCAAGATTTCCATACCCCCAAATTACGCTGCCATATAAAAGAATGGGTTTAATTGTTTTATCGAATAAATCTTTTTGCAAGTCTATTGGTAATGACAAATGTCTAGCTTTCTTGAGTAGACTGTATAGAGCTCTGGTAGCATGATTAGCAATATGTTTCTTTGCCAGATAAAAAGAACCACTTCTACTAAAATATATACCTAGATACTTATATTCTGTTACAATATCAATTGGATCACCATTAAACGTAAACTTATAATGAGATTGTCTACCTTACGAGAAAACCAGCACTTTAGATTTGTCTATGTTTACTGTAAGTCTCCATTCATCACAATACTATTTATAAAATTTCAATGCATTCTGTAAATCTTTCTCACTTTTACACAAAATAACTGTATTATCAGCATATAATAAAACCAACAGTTTAAAAAACATGTACACTTGATCAAGTGCATGAGGTTGGCAGTATGTACCATCGACAATATCACTATTGCGCAGAAAATCGTGTAAATCGTTTAGATATAGTGAAAACAAAATTGGCGAAAGATTTTCACCTTGCCGTACTCCTATATTAGTTGGAAAATAATCGGAGGCAAGCTGATTTGAATCTGACTAGGAGGAAGCATGTTTGTTTCCAAACCTTCAAAGAATGAATATTTGTTTATTGGGATTATAGAGTCAACTATTTGATTAGTTATGATTATCCTTTCGCTGCCGATGGCGACTTTTGTCGACTGCTAGGCAGACTGCCAAAGGCGACTTTTGTCGCCCTGGTACGTCAAATGTTTTGTGCTATTCATATGACACTGTTTTCCTAACAACGACACCGGGAATACCCCCGATTTCAAAACGAGGTTCTTTGTTTGCAAGAAATTAATTTTAACCAAAGGAATTTCGGCATATGTGTATGTAAAAACGTAAATATAAGAGGACAAATTGTATAGGGATTTCGAGACACCCAACAAAGGGGCCAACGTTTACAGGAACGCAAGTTCTGCAAATGATTTGCTATGACAGCGACGGTGAAGGTGGCGATTATGAAACATATTCTGACGAAGAAATAAGTGATATTTTCTTTTGATATTTTGCGTATATTCACCTAATTAAACTGATATGAATGATAAAATTATAATAATTTAAAAAATTAAATTATATAATTAAGTTATATAATGCTTTGAAGTAGAAGTTTTATTTTTTATATATTATTGAAGTTTATGTATATATCTATGTCCTGTTCAAATTTGAAGTCATCTCTTGAAATAACGAAGTTATTGCCGTTTTACCAATTACACCCAATTATCAGGAATCTCTGTAAAACTATTTAGCACTGGGGAGTTAAAGGGTTAAAGCATGACGAATCGCAAATCCTGAATTATAACCAGCTTGATCATCTCCAGATTATGCAGCAGCCGTATTATCTAAATAAAAGTATTCATTTGTTCCGAATGCCTTTACATAATCGTCAGAAATTTCAAGCAAGCTTTTGACATTAACAAATCTATGAAGATTATTTCCATCGTAAACTATTTTTCCATTTTGCTTTACTTGCATTTGATCAATCAGTGAATCTGCATCGTTAATCAGAGCAATTTCATCGCCGACTGCGAAATTGGCTCCATCAGCAAGTTTGTTTACTTGAAAACTGATTTCAAAATATGCATTATACCAATGAAAGTAAGAACTTCTATCATTTAGTGTAAACTGATAACCACTTTTCATTTGTCTGGTATTATTTCCTGGCCGTGTTATTGAGGTATCTAACTGAATAGGTACATATTCATATCTAGTATTATATTGATTACTTCGAAACATCTATATATATATTAGTAATTAGATTATTTTTTTAATAATTAATCGATTAATTCTTGCATGAATTCCCCTTCCGGATAGTAATCTGTTAATTTTTGCATTTACATCTTCAGTTTCAGCTACAACTTCTTTTTTGTTAATTATTAGCCTTTGTAAGTTCTTTTAAAATCATCTAACCATTTGCTTTAGGTTTAATAACTGAAACTAACTTATTAGCAGCCATTTTTCCTACTTCATCTCCAAGGTTTTTAGAACCACTTTCTAAGATTTGTTTTCCAGCGGTTTCTAATGCTTTCTTGCCTGCTATTTTCACAGACTCACTAAATATTTTTGATCCGACTTTTGAAAAAATGTCAAATAAACCAGCTCCAGTTAATCGATAAACATGAGTATATGTTCCAGTACTAGTGTCATAAACTTTTTTAAACGTGCCATATAACTTATGTTACATTAATTCGTTCAAAACAAATCGAAATGATGTGTGGACACCATTAAGATTAATAATTTTGCCAGAAAAATCGGTAAATATTAATACTGTTAATAATCGTCTTGTTTACCTCACAGAAGCCGACTCTTATCGGTTCATCTTTGCAAGGATATGATCTCGTAAGATCAGCTGTGCTTATTTCATAAATGACATCCCCGTATGCTCCATCGACAATAGAATTACTTATCAAATCACAGTGGATGTACAATGTATCGATAGCATTTGTTATGTTCGGTGTCACAGTTCCAAATTTAGTTTTTCTAATATCTGCATCTTTGTCAATCCCGATTAAGGTGTGAAAGTTGGATTCTCTTAAATCAAGCATGAAATTATTATGGATGGTAACCAAACATTTGAAACTTGATAAATCAAACTCAATTTTTATCGTGACAGGCGAGTCATCAGTAAAATCATTGTTTACAGTCAATGTTTCTTTTATATAATTTTCGATATCAGCATAACTGTAATTTCCATTTGTAAAAATAATACTTTTCCTATCTGTTCCATTGTGATACCTGATCACTTTGTTATTAAAATCCTCGCTAATATTATATAACTAGTAAGTCATGGAATTAATCTTATCAAGTCCGATGCCATACTGTTTGTTCTTGCCTAATATTAATGGTCTGTCAAATACAGTTGTAAAATTACTCGGTGTATTCGAGCTATTAATTATTGACGCTTTCTCTGGTGATAATACAATATTTTGTTCCATTTAATATAGGATAGATAAAATTAATCACCTAATAAAACATTTTTAAACTTGATTTTTTAAAATTTAAAACTTGAGTAGTGTTACTTTGTATAATTGGTCTGAAAATTAATTTATTATTTTTTGTAAAATATAATTTAAATGTTTCTTTTAGTGTTCGTTTGTTATTTTCTAGCTTTGGATATAATAACTTTTCCTGATTACCATTACCAAGAAGAAAATGTATTACGTTTCCTCCATAATAAGTTAAGTCTATATCAAATACATAACTTCCGGATTTCACAATGGAAGGTCCTAGAAATACACTCGCATAAAAATATTCTGCAGTATTAATAAGTGGATTGATTATAAAAGTAAACTTATAAGGAAAAGAGTATGAACGCACGGATCTTTCAAGCGGTTTTTGTGTCGGGTATGATACAAAAGTATTATGACTACCATCATAATCTTGAATAATACTTTTTCCATCTATTGTGTATTCAAACATTAGAATCCGACTTAAATAGTCTACTTTTACTTTCAACCCATCAATTATACCAAGAACTGCTGTGTGTCGACTATCAAACTTTTGATTATGCTCTTTAAGAAAAGCTATCTCGCCATTAAAAGCTTTGCTTCTTTCATCATGAGCAGCTTTCAATTTGAAGCGTCGTCAATAGCAGTCTCAAGTTGCAACCAGTTTGTTCAGAGCAGTCTCCAGCGACTTACCGTCAACCATTTTCTTTTTGATATCTTCAAATTCTTTGTTGATATCAGCAACGTTGGTGTTTATCTGCTCATTTAATATTTTAATTTGAGTTATTTCGGCAGTAAAAGCAGTTCTCATTTGTTTTGAAGCATCAGCAATAGCAGTTTCTAGTTCATTATTGTCAACCATTAGTGTACTGATTTCCCCAATCCGTGTATTAATATGTTGAACACCAGCTCTTATTTGTTCACTTAATTTCTTGTAGTTTTTGCTATCTTCTAATCCGTCTTCTTTCTTGTCTAGCTCTTTCAAAGCATCACCCAGAAGTTTTATTTCATATTTCAAACCGTTTTGAATTTCAATCATTTTCTCACGGTTTGCTTGTAACTTTGTTTGTATCAGACTTAGTTTATCTTCAACACCTGTTGTCAAATGTTTTATCATGTCTGGAATGTTATCAATATTATAATCACGTATGATTCTTATTATTCTTCTTTGACAATATTCATGTCAAGATCACTTCTCAAAACATTTTCCTGGTTTCTACCCTTGTGAAGATAATTAACCAGATGTTTTTGTTTTACATACTCAGACAGCACGTGTAATATTGACACTGCCAGTAGTAACTTCCTCGCCAAGATCATTAAAAAGCCCCATTATATAATATATGATTAGATAAAATTTCACCAGTGAAGTTTCTCCTGACTAACTTCCTCGGTCGATCCAGATACAGAAAGTCGTACTGCTTGTCAGTCGCTTTTCTGTACTGCTCTTTACTGACATCTTGTTCTTTGGAAAGCATACCCAGCTTGCGATTAAACGGAGTCGCAAAGAAGATGTAATGATAACAGTTCAAACGAATGTCTTTGGGAGTTTTATAGTAAGATTGTGACAAGTAGATTACACAACAATTTTTGTGTCTTCCCTTGATGAAATAATTAATAACATCGTTTTGATTACGTTCACAAACTTAATCGTCGAAAATGACTATCTTTTGAGTATCAGAATCCAAATCATTCACAGGGATAACTTGATCATTTGAACATACTAATATATATTCAACCGAAATTTTATTCTTTTTTGCTATCTTTTCAAGTTTTTGTGACAAAACCTGATACTTTGACTGTTCCAAGTTTTTAGCAAACAAGATAATCTTATCGTAGTAAACCAAAGGTTTTAGCAACATGTGAACTAATGTGTTTGTCTTGCCAAAACCTGAATTACCACAAATTAACATTCTAAAACATCAGTCTGGCATAAAGTTCCATAGTTGTTTAAAATTACCGTTTTCAGTTTTCATATCATAGTTTGGAATTTGCATTATAATAATGCTTGAATAATACTCGTCTTAACTTATTTTAATTTATCTTATTTTAATCTAACTTATATTATTACATGTCTTTGTTAAAATGGAAAGAATTAGCAGATAAACGCGAAAATCGAGAGAGCTTGTTAAAGAATTTGAGAATAAAGTTATCCGAAAAAGACTAGAAAAAGGAGCCAGTCATGATTTATACACAGAAGTATTTAAACCTGTAACTAGCGAAATAACAGAGCAAACAAGGCGGCTAGCTGAACATTTGATAACCCTTCCAGAAATACGTCAACAGTTGGCTCTTCTTCCTGAGGCAATACGTCCGCAATTACTTGCCCCGCCTGATCTTGGAGCTATAGCACCACCGCCGCCACACGTTAAAAAACCAGCTGCCAAGAAAACCGCAGATCCTAAACTATCGCAGACTAGTTACCAAGAGGAACTAGACCAGGCAGTAAAGGGACCAACATTAAGAAGTGCTTCAGACAGAGTGCTAAGGTCAAAAGCTGCCAAACCCGAGAGACCTATTTGCATCATTTAGTCCCGAGCAAGAAAAAATAGAAGAAGAAGAATGAGAGAAAAATCGGTGTATGATATTGACTTGATTGCTGCTATGAATAAAGAAGTAGTTGAAAAAGAAGGATAAAAATATCGGACAGGGAAAGCAGCATTCAAGGACGACAGTCAACCACAAAACACAAAAATAAACACGCAAACAGACAAACGAAAAGGCAAAAGTAATAAAAAATGTAAACGACATCACAAACACAAAAGGGTTGACAATAGGGCTACCGCCTTGGAACGGTCAGTGGCAAAGTAGGCCACTGGGGGTTTAAACCGGTTCTAGGGTGCACCAAACCTCACACTTACCCCACTCACAACCCATTGAAACAGGACAGTATAAATAAAGAAATCCCCGCCATGATTTAATCTCTAACCAACAAGGCAGCATCAATAGGCAATATAAGTAAAACATAAATATGCTCGTTTAATATAATACAAAAAAACAATAGCCTAGAAAGCCACAATGAAGGTACTCAATGACTTGGCAGAAGCCAGAGCAACAAGAGAATAAACCATTAAGGGCACGACAGGAAAGATTATAGACAAACATCAAACGCCACCGTCCCAATGGGCTTTAGGTAAACGTCATCATAGGGTCCACAACCTGTCCGGTCATCGTACAGTTAAAGAGGAAAGCATAGTGGCGAACTGTAAAAGGGTCCACCACCAAGCATGCAGTACGTTGCAAAATGTTAGGGTCATAACCTCTTTTGATAAACTTTTTAACAAGTTTTACAAAGATAGTATGAAAGTAATCATGACCATGAATCTTACGAAGTTTATCAATCACATCACCATAGAAGTCAGGTTGTGATAGTCCTTGTCGCAGAAGAGTCCTTAAATAACTTTTATATTTGGAAAGAAGATCAGGGTTACGATAATACAATTTTGCAAAGGTTTTACGAAGTTTATGGTAACGGTAACCCTGATTGAGTAGCTTTTTAGTTATACAAAGATTACGAATATTAAAGTCCTCAACTCGAGTACAAGCTCTTGAAAAACGAATAAGTTGAGACACATACACCCCATAAGAAGTTGCTCGGGGAACATCACCATCCAAGTGGGGGTAATTAACAATGTCAAAATTAAAATCATCTCTCTTGTCATAGATTTTGCTAATTATTTCACCATTTTCAATCGAGAGATCTAAATCAAGAAAAGAAGCGTTATTATCAGAAACATTAGCTTTATTAAGCTGAAGTTCTTTAGGATAAATATTATGAACCATAGTTGGAAAGAATAGGTTGTCAATGTTCCGTATGTCATCCAGATACCGAGTGGTGTCATTAAAAGCTTCAATAACATCTGCCTGGGTATCTGGTGAAAGACTCAACATGAAATCCCTTTCATAGCAAAATAAAAACAAATCTGCGACAAGTGGTGCACAGTTCGTACCCATAGGGATACCAACAATTTGTCTATAAACGGTGGTACCATACCTGACGAAAATATTATCTAATAGGAAGATGAGTGCTTCACAAACTTCATAGCAAGTCCACATAGTATAATTGTCTAAACTGCCGTTAGTGAAAAACGCTTTAATATTATTACATGCCAAAAATGTAGTATTTTCTCTAGCGAATGTTTATTGAATAAGAGAAATTAGCTTGTCTTTAATAAGACGATGTGGTAAGGTTGTATATAGAGTATAACTTGCCAATGCCAACTGAAATACCAGGTATTATGGAAGGAACAAATGAGTATGTTAGACATGTTGACAGGGCTGATGTAATATATAAGAACCTGATGCTTGAGATAAATGGTCTAAAGACACAAATAAACAACCTCAGCGAAGAAAAACTCCGGGAGGGGTGGAATAAGGCGGGAACCAGTGAGACTAAATCTATATATTCAAAATTACTCAAGGACCCCGATGGCACCGAAAAAAAGAGAGATTTAATTGCAAAGAAATATAATAAAAAAGCAGATGAGGCAAATGCTCTGGGGTTTTACGCAGCGAGGTTGCCTGAGCGAATTTGAGCAGCTAGTGAAACTGTACAAAAGACTGGTAAAGGGATGCAGCAAAAAAGAAATTCCTACAAATTCGACAAAAATGGTCGCTATGGAATGTTACAAATTGATTTACCTAAGCTTGTTGGTCATCACAAACTTATTGCCAAACTAGGAGAAGCAGTTGCGCTAGACCTAAAAGTAGATGATGATTTTATAGACTTGATAACAAAGCGTTACAATAATAAAAAAACGTATTCAAAGCTGTCGCAGAATGCTTTTAAGGAACTAACAGCATTATCTGGTTTACCAATTCACAAAGGTTCTTCAAAGTTCAAGAAGATTTTAGGAGGTTGTGTTGATGTTGAATATGACAATAATCCTGGTGATTTGGTTAATGATCTGGAGTTAGTATGTGGAAGTATCGAATCAGGAAATAATAGTCCACAGATAATAAATAAAGGTATTAGCATAATCGATGAATTATTAAAAATAGGAAAAATATCACCCAAAGAACATGAGCAACTATTTTCTAAATATTTTAATTAAATTATTTTCTAACTGTAATTATACATGAAAACTAAAGAAGAATTAACTGATCATTTGACACGGCTTGTGGCTGCATACAGATGCAGTTATAAATTATGCGGCATCATAAACACAACATTGCAAATTGTAGTGGAATAATTGGTTGTTCTGCTGTTTTAGCACTGGTTCCGGCAATTCCTGTTTTCGTGGCTGCAGTTGGCGCAGTTCCTCCAGTAGTTGCTGTTTTAGCAAGTAAAACAAGATTAGCAGAAAAAAAGACTTTGTTAAAAACACATCATAGGAGTTTTAAACAACTTCTATCATATGTCCAAACAACAACAGGACTAGAAAATGATGAAGAGATAATAAGAATTGTATTTAATAAAATATTAGAAATTCAAAAGAATGATAACTTCACAGAACCTCTGGAAATGTATATGAAAAGGTTCATACTTAATGGACATTAAAGCTAAAAGAGATGATCCTACGGAGTATCTGTTCAAGTTAAACGGTCATGGCATTCAGTCGTTATTCTTGTCTGACTTGCTTCCATATCCTATCGTACTTTTCTCTGGTTGATTTTGTTTTAATCGGTTTTGTTTCTTTTTCTATTTTTAATATTTTAAATATTTTCTGAAAAATATGTTCAAATTTGATTGATCTTTTTCGACCTTCTATTTGATTTCAAATTTGATTGATCTTTTTCGACCCTCTATTTGATCTAAAATCTATAAAATTTTAGCAAAACAAATCTTCAATCTTTGTCTATTTCTAGAAGACAAAGCAAATGCCACCAAGTATTTATCTAAATGATACTTTCTGCGGTAAATAGTTTTCTTTCGACTGTAATTGTAACCTGTAATAAAATTGTAGCCATTGTGAGTGCCACAATTAAGGCAAACACGCTCGTTATCGAAAACTTCACAAGTATCATTACAATTCACACATGCGTAAGTACACTTGTAACACGGCTTGGATCTGTTACAATATTTACAAAGCTTCCTTTTATTAGTCATGTAAAATAAGATGCAATCTATGCACACCTCAGGAGGATCAATAATATCTAAAACTCTTTCACAATATTTGCAATAAATTATATTGTAATATATAATTATATTTTTATAATATAGGCTTAAAGAAATATTATCTTATGTAATTATGTAAATGGAACGTATAGAAAAGAAAATCAAAAACTTTAAGAAAAATCAAAAACGTATAGAAATTGAAATCAACGACTTTAAGAAAGATCAAACGGAACATGCAAAAACTATTGATTTTGAAGATATGAATAAACTTGAAAAAGAGTTAATAATTTTTTCAAACTTTCAAGATTTGACAGAAAGAATCATAACAATGGTAAAACAACTAAAACTTATCAAAGAGTTTGAGACAGTTCACATGCAACGATTGTCAGATGATATTGCAGCTTTTAAAAAAGATTGGGCAATAAAAACTGAGATTGAGTGCAATGATGCTGTAAAGCTTCTCACAGATCTAGCAGAAAAAGAAATTAAGATTTTTAATGAAACACAATTCAAAGTAATGTCTGAAAATGTTCAGTTGTTCAGAGATAATCTAATCAGCAATCTAGAAACACCTCATGTGATTAATACTGATATCGGATGTTACGAGGACTTTGAAACGTTTGTCAAAAGTTTAAAAGAAATGATTGATGCAGAGGTTTTTGATAAAGACGAGTTTATAAACTATTGCAAATACAGGATAAAAATAAAATCACTGGCAGCTGGAGGTGATCTTGAAACTGTTGATTTCGATAGATACTGCAAATATTATGTAAAAATAAGTCAGATGTTAGATAATAGAGTTATTGAAGAAAAATGCTTTCGGAGATACTTAGATATTCTCCTGGATAATAAAATAGATGCTCTCTCGGATGAGGTTACTAACGAGGACACAGGTGAATATATTTATGAGGTTACTGATGAGGATACCGGTGAGGACCTCGACGAGGATATCGATGAGGACGCTGGCGAGGGCGAAAATATTAAATAAAATAATGTTATTTATTAATTAATTAATTAATCACTAATTAATTAATTAATAGGGGCTTACAGAAATAATCTCATGTAATATTATATAATGAGTATCCGAGAAATTGAAACATCCCCAAAACAGTATAGCAAGGATTTTAAAGTAAATGTTGTTTGTAATGATCCGCTCAGACAACTACAAAAAAACACAATCAAAAGTTGTGAACTTACTTGAACAAGAACTAAGAAAAACAGGTGGATTTAAATTAAGCATTGATGTAAAACTTACTTTTAAAAAAACAAGTATCGGATGATAGAGGAGGTTTTGATTTTGTATACAAAACAGCTTACTTTGCCTCAAAGGCTGTAATAATATTAAACAAAAATCAAATATCAGAAGCATTAGGCAAAGCACATGAAGAAATTATAAATAGAATTGGGAATTGGATTTAGTTGGGAAGTGGTTGGGTAATTGAATCACTAGATGCACATTGCATAAATCGTGTAAAGTACAAGCCTTTGCGAGGTAGCTCGTATTTAACATTACTAAAAGAACTGCAACATCACAAAAAAGGTTTAATAAATATAAAAAATGAAATAGATAACGAGTGCTTTAGATGGTGTCATTTGGCTTATAAATTCCCTGTTGAAACAAATCCCCAAAAAATAACAAAGTATAAAAAGCATATTGGTGATCTTGATTACAAAGGAATTACATTTCCTGTTACCATCAAACAAATCCGAAAAATAGAAAAACAAAACAACATTTGTTTTAACATATTTGGGTATGAAGATAATCAAGTATACCCTTTGCACATATCAAAAAATAAAGCAGAAAAAACATGTGATATGCTTTTAATCACCAAAGAAGAAAAAAATCATTACGTGTGGATAAACGATTTTAACAGTTTGATGTATAATCAAACAGCACACAAGGAAAGAAAATGGTTTTGTAAAACATGCTTGCAGTGCTTTAAATTAGAAAGAGTTCAGGAAAAACATAAACCTGTTTGTCTTTCATTTAATGGTAAGCAAGCAGTAGAGATGCCAAACAAAGATGAAAAAGTTAAGTTTAAAAACTATGACAGACAGCTTATTGTTCCGTTTGTTATATATGCTGATTTTGAAGCAGTAACCGAAAGTATTTCTTCAGTATCAAACAATCCTAAAACATCACATACAGAAGCATATCAAAAGCATACTGATTGCAGTTACCGGTACAAGGTTGTTTGTTGCTATGATGATCAGTATTCAAAACCAGTTGTAACGTATAGAGGACCAAACGCTGTTTACAAGTTTTTGAAAAAAATGATAGAAGAAGAAAAGTGGTGCAAGAAAATTATGAATGCAAACTTTAAAAAAGATCTAGGAATTTCACAGGAAGAAGAAGCTGGATTCCAAAAACCTAAAACATGTCATATTTGTGGTAATGGTTTTGCAACAACTCTCTAAAAAGGTGACGCGGGTTATACAATGGCATGCAAAAACTCCATCAGAAAAGTCAGGGACCATTGCCATGTAACTGGAAAGTATAGAGGAAGCGCTCATGACATATGCAATCTTAATTTCAGGTTGACTAGAAAAATACCTGTTGTGTTTCATAACTTGAGAAGATATGATTCTCACTTCATAATGCAGCACATCGAAAAGTTTAAACGAAACATAAATGTTATACCAAATAACATGGAAAAGTACATGGCTTTTATGTTAGGACAAAGTTTGATGTTAATTGACAGTTTTCAGTTTATGTCTCAATCATTAGAAAATTTAGTAAAAAACATCCCTTCGTTTCAATACACCTTTCAGGAATACTTTGATGATAAGCTAGAACTAATAAAACGAAAAGGCGTTTATCCTTATGATTACATGAACAGCTTTGAACGCTTCAAGGATACTAAGTTACCTGACAAAGATAGCTTTTATTCTCAATTAAATGATGAGCACATTTCAGATGCAGATTATGATCGTGCTAAAACAATATGGAAAACATTTAAGATTAAAATTTATGGGAGAATATCATGATCTGTATCTTAAAAAAAGTATGATAATGGAAGACTGATGTGCTGTTGATGACAGATGTTTTTTAAAACTTTAGAAAAATGTGCATTGAGTATTACAAATTAGATCCTTGTCATTACTTCAGTCCTGGTTTAGCCTGGGATGCATGCCTCAAGATGACTGGTATCCAAAGAAATATAAAAAGATCGGACAGGGAAAGTAGCATTCAAGGAGCACAGTCAACCACAAAACACAGAAACAAACATGGAAACAGACAAACAAGAAGGCAAAAGTAATAATAAAAGTAAACGACATCACAAACACAAAAGGGTTGACAATAGGGCTACCGCCTTGGAACGGTCAGTAGCAAAGTAGGCCACTGGGGGGTTTAAACCGGTTCTAGGGTGCACCAAACCTCACACTTACCCTACTGTCATCCCATTAAAACAGGACAGTGTAAATAAAGAAATCCCCGCCATGATCTAATCTCTAACCAACAAGGCAGCATCAATAGGCAATATAAGTAAAACACAAATATGCTCGTGTAAATATAATACAAAAAACAATAGCCTAGAAAGCCACAATGCAGGTACTCAATGACTTGGCAGAAGCCAGAGCAGTAAGAGAATAAACCATTAAGGGCACGACAAGAAAGATCATGGACAAACATCAAATGCCACCGTCCCAATGGGCTTTAGGTAGGCGTCATCATAGGGTCCACAGCCTGTCCGGTCATCGTACAATTAAAGAGGAATGCATAGTGGCGAACTGTAAAAGGGTCCACCACCAAGCATGCAGTACGTTGCAAAATGATAGGGTCATAACCTCTTTTGATAAACGTTTTAACAAGTTTAACAAAGATAGTATGAAAGTGATCATGACCAAGAATCTTACGAAGTTTATAAATCACATCACCATAGAAGTCAGGTTGTGATAGTCCTTGTCGCAGAAGAGTCCTTAAATTACATTTATATTTGGAAAGAAGATCAGGGTTACGATAATAAAATTTTGCAAAGGTTTTACGAAGTTTATGGTAACGGAAACCCTGATTGAACTTGATTTAATAACTGATTTTGATCAATATTTGTTTGTGGAAAAAGGATTAAGAGGCGGCACGAGTTATATTGCAAACAGATATTCACAGGCTAACAATAAATATATGAAAAGCTATGACAAGAAAAAAGAAAGCAAGTACATAATATTTCTTGATGCTAATAACTTGTACGGTTGGGCCATGTGTCAACCGTTACCTACTGGCAACTTCAAGTGGGTTGATAAGTTTGAAAAAGGAAAATCAAATTACATTGTTGAGTGTGATATCAAGTATCCTGAGAAACAGCATGACTCGCATAATGATTATCCTCTTGCCCCGGAAAGTTTAAATATCAAAGATGAGTGGTTGTCAGACTATTGTAAAAATTTAAAACAAATGTTTAATTTAGGACTTTGTAATGTTAATAAACTTGTTACGACGTTGAAAAATAAAGAAAAGTATGTCATGCATTTTAGAAACTTAGAATTGTATAAAAAGCTTGGATTAAAGGTAACAAAAATACATCGAATACTGCAGTTCGACGAATCAAAGTGGTTGAAAACATACATATACTTTAATACTGCCAAGAGAACAGCTGGCAAAAATGC
This sequence comes from Cyrtodaria siliqua, assembly GCA_037043455.1. Taxonomy (NCBI): domain Eukaryota; kingdom Metazoa; phylum Mollusca; class Bivalvia; order Adapedonta; family Hiatellidae; genus Cyrtodaria; species Cyrtodaria siliqua. The sequence continues at coordinate 197,316 of JAWPHD010001546.1, read as the reverse complement.
TTTTGAAAAGGATTTCTTCAAACTGATGAACAGTTCAGTTTTTGGTAAAACTATGGAAAATTTGAGAAAAAGAATTAATGTGCAATTGATTCACGACGAGGAGGTTCTCTTAAAATATGCAGCAATACCTTCATTTATTTCTTGTAAAATGTTGAATGAAAATTTATTTGCCATAAACAGAATAAAAGAACGATTAGTTTTAAATCGTCCTTGTTATGTTGGCTTGTGTCTTTTAGACTTGTCAAAATATTTGATGTATGATTTCCATTACAACTATATCAAAAACAAATATGATAGAAAAGCTAATTTATTATTTACTGATACCGATTCCTTGTGTTATGAAATAAAAACAAAAGATGTTTATGCAGACTTTTACAAGGATAAAGAACTGTTTGATAATTGTGATTATGATCCAAAAAGTCAGTTTCATTTTAATGATAATAAAAAGGTTATTGGCAAGATGAAAGACGAACGTGCGGTATGCCTATTGTTGAATTTGTCGGACTACGAAGTAAAGAATATTCGTATGTGTTAGATAATGAGGTTAGTGCAAAGAAAGAAATGTAAGGGTGATAAAAAGTGTGTTGTTAAAAAACAATTACAAACAGATTTTGTTTACGGCAACAGAAGCTCACCATGAGATGAAAGTTATTAGATCACAAAAGCATAACATAAGCAGCTATGCAATAAATAAAAAAAGTTTATCAGCTTATGATGATAAACGCTACATACTAGATAACGGACAAGATACGTTAGCATACAGTTAATTGTAATAGTTGAGTAGCATTCAAGGGTTGAAACATAATTATGTATAGTATTTAATACTATCTTTCTTGTTCCATTATATAATAATTATATAATGGAACAAGAAAGATTAAAAAAGGTTTGCAGAAAACATAACCGTTTAAAAGATAAATATAGAAGAGAATTGATGAGAGGTAAGCAACTCCAAGTAGAATATGAGATAGTCCGTGATGATTTTATGGACACCAAAAAAGGCGATTTCTGGTTGAAATGGATAATTATGAACGTGAGCTGGATAAAAACAGGGAAGAGCTTCTTGAACTGAAATACAAAATAGCAAAGTGTAGGAAAATAAAATACTCCATGGTAAAAAATGATATGCAGAGCGATGATGAAGACTACTGCCCGGTTCCGTCTTATTAAAATGACAAACCGGATTGATTAGTAGTATAGAAAGTGGGGGTATAGGGCGAGTTTCCCTGAGCGGGGTGCTTGAGAAAACTAATGAAATATGTTGGTGTTGGTTTAGGCGTGACTTACATTTAGATCTTGGTGCGAATGAGAGTTACGCCTGAGTCCCCCCTGGCATATTTCACTAGTTTATCTCGTTCCCCGCGAGGGAAAACTGTGCCTATACCCCCCACTTTCTATACTACTAACAGTAATACGCTCGTGTAAATATACAAAAAACAATAGCATAGAAAGCCACAATAAATGTACTCAAGGACTTGGCAGAAGCCAGAATAGTAAGAGAATAAACCATTAAGGGCACGACAAGAAAGATCATGGACAAACATCAAACGCCACCGTCCTAATGGGCTTTAGGTAGGCGTCATCATAGGGTCCACAGCCTGTTCGGTCATCGTACAGTTAAAAGGGAAAGCATAGTGGCGAACTGTACACGGATATAACAGGTGCAACTAGGCTTAGTACGGATCATCCCTGATCAGAAGACTGAGACTAATTTAGACAATTTGTTTGTATTAAAACCTTTAAAGGGCCATGATATGCACAGCTAGGCTTGATACTGATCATCCTTGTCAAGTTTCGATGAAATCCGGCCCTTGAAAGGGCCATAACTCCGCCAAAACCGGAACGCGACGATGATATCACAACTAGGCTTGGTACTGATCATCTCTGCAAATTTCCGTTGAAATCCGGCAAGGCGTTCAGGAGAACTTATCCAGACAAAGTTTGTGTATTAAAACCTTTAAAGGGCCAAACTCTGCCAAAATCATGCAACCGGAACACGGTGACGATATGTGCAACTAGGCTTGGTACTGATCATAGCTGCAAAGTTTCACTGAAATCCGGCCAAATGAAGGCCCTTTCCTTTCAAGGAGGCAAACTATATTAGAAAAACAAGGGCTCCGGTGTAAATGTTTCATTCTAGCTGGTTTTCGAATTTGCCCGGGCTTGCATTGATATCAACAATCTGGTAAAGTTAGGTAAAGATCGGATGAAAAATGAAGGTCATATCGCCTTAACGAGGCAAAACATAGCAATTTTAACTAAATCAAGGGCCATAACTCCAGTGTAAATCCTCCAATCTAAATGGTTTTCAAATTTGTCTGAGCTTTCATTGATATTAACAATCTAGTGAAGTTTGGTAAAGATCGGATGAAAAATGAATGCCCTAACGTCTTAACGAGGCAACAAACAGCATTTTTAAACTAAATCAAGGGCCATAACTCCGGTGTTCCAGAACCGAACTGGCTGGTTTACGAACTTGTCCGAGCTTTCATTGATATTAACAAAAAAAGTTTGGTAACTTTGAAAAAATGAAGGCCCTATCGTCTTAACAAGGCAACATATTGCATGTTTAACTAAATACAGGGCCATAACTGTTAGTGATCCGATCTGGTTGGTTTTCAAACTTACTAGAGCTTTCATTAATATTAACAATCTAGTGAAGTTTGGTAAAGATCGGATGAAAAATGAATGCCCTAACGTCTTAACGAGGCAACAAACAGCATTTTTAAACTAAATCAAGGGCCATAACTCCGGTGTTCCAGAACCGAACTGGCTGGTTTACGAACTTGTCCGAGCTTTCATTGATATTAACAAAAAAAGTTTGGTAACTTTGAAAAAATGAAGGCCCTATCGTCTTAACGAGGCAACATATTGCATGTTTAACTAAATACAGGGCCATAACTGTTAGTGATCCGATCTGGTTGGTTTTCAAACTTACTAGAGCTTTCATTGATATTAATAATCTGGTAAAGTTTGGTAAAGATCGGACAAAAAATGAAGACACTATCGTCTTAACGAGGCAGAATATAGCATTTTTACCTTAATCAAGGGCCATAACTCCGCCGTTACTGGTTTCATCTGGCTGTTTTTCGAACTTGTCCGGGCTTCATTGATATTAACAATCTGGTATAGTTTGGTAACGTTCGGATGAAAAATGAAGGACCTATCGTTTTAACGAGACAAAAGTTAACGACGGAAAATGGAAGGACGACGGACGACGCATCCCATTCGGCCAGTAGAGCTACAAACACAAATAGGCCAAGTTTGGTAAACATCAAAACAATGAAGGGCATATCGTCTTAACAAGGGAAATATAGCATTTCAACTAAATCAAGGGCCATAACTCCGTGTTATTGGTCCGATCGTGCTGGTTTTGAACTTGTGAGCGCTTTTAATATCATGTCTTTAAGTTTGGTAAAGATCAGATGAAAAATGAAGGCTCTGTAATCTTTACAAGGCACAATTTAACGCGCGACGAACGACGACAGACGATGGACGACAACAGACAACAACAAATTCGCCAAATCTCATCAGTTTGGTTGGCCTTAGGTTAATGGAGCTTAAATATGCGAGTAATACGTTGATTGTAATAACAAGAGGGGAGATGTGGAAAAAAAGCTAAAATGTGTCCATACCGTACTGCTTATTTGTATAATTATGACTGTATTAGTTCAACTTATGTATTTTTCATATAAAAATGTGTTTACGTACATCATGACCTACTTATTTGTTGACATACGATAACTTGTTTTTCCTGTGTTTAGTAGTGCATTTCAATATACGCATTATTATATCGCCCCGTTAGTGATAAAAGGTGACAACTGCATACACAACATATAGTGTTATAGATCAGTTTAGTGCGTAGGCAGCGATATAGTTATTATACTTAAAGAAAGAAAAAACGCAACACGGAAATTTCCGCTATATATTGTATATACTACACACCTAATTCCAAATATATTCCAAGGAAATTCCAAGATGTTTTATAAAAGAAAAAGTTGCAGTTAGTTAAATAAAGGACACAACTGTAATGTTGTAGACGTTTGAATCACAGTACATGTTATAACAAGAAATTCATAAATGTTGAAGTTCCTCTTTGAAAAATTGAGTCAGTTCAGTACTGTATTTAACGTAATTTTACAAAAGTGTGCATCCTATGTTTGCGCCAAACGCGTACTCTGTCAATAATGAGACTTTGCAGGAATACTATTTGCTGTGTTACGGTTTGTTTTAGTCTTTTCTCCGAAAGGAAAGAGTACCATTCGATTAACAGCAGCATATTGTACATACAATATAAAGCGGAAATTCTCGTGTCGCGTTTCTTTTTCCTTTCTGTATAGTTTTAAACACTGTTTATGTTTCACGTATGTACACATTATAAATTGTAAGGATTTACAAGTTATTAAATATGAATCAGGAATTTTCTGGTGGTAATTATATTTAATTGTATAGCTACATTTTTATTTTAAAACTATTTTACGCATACACTGCTCCGCACCATACATTACTTAGAGAATAACATTCATTAATTGCTAGACATGTTACAAATATATGAAATACTCTTTAACACATAACTGTGCCATCAATCATGGTGTCTAAGTAATGTTTGAAAAAGAAATTGTTGAGGAAAGGTAACTTTGCTTTCGAGCAACCGCGTACTAACACGAATGCATGGAAGTTTTGTTTTCTGTTTATATAGTATATGCCTTATGCACTGTTACGCCACAAACTCTTCCTGTCTATTTGACTTTTTAATGCTTCGCAATGTTACAACAACAATGATGTGTGGATGAGCCATATGTATGTACTTGTAAAACGGCCAGTAAAACCAACACAGTCGTCCCTTTCTTCAGTGTTCGCAGTGTAAATTTAAGGAGTCTGCACAATTGAGTCAATACGCCAGTTGCGGATAGTTATTTACAGGGGGACGAGGAAAAGTCACAAATTGGTATATAACTAAGTTGAGATGCACAACCGTGAATGTATCATTGTATGTGTAAACATACTAAGATGCTATAGATATGTACAGGAACAGTTATTTAAAACTCGTTAAAAATCGCTACCAAGATACAGGTATTAAAGCCACGTATAAATCACTGCTGTCATAAAATCGCATGTAGTCCAAGTTCAAATTAATTTATTATTCAAAGGTCGTTAAAGGCATCTGACATAACAAATTATAATTTGTGAAGAACATAGAGAAATAACAAATAACAATTCAAATAATATTTACGTGACCATCAACATGTACATGAATGTAACCATCAATCAACCTGTACATGAATGAACAGGATATGTAGCTTTCACAGAAATGTACATGAATGAACAGGATATGTAGCTTTCACAGAAAACAGTTAACCACAAAACACGTGGTACAGCACACCACTAACAAAATAAGCAGCATTAGTAATACAGGCAATATAAGTAAAGCACATCACAAACAAACTAAGCGGCATTAATAGTGCATGCAATATACGTAAAACACACCACTAACAAACTAAGGGGCATTAGTAGTATGGGCAATATAAGTAGAGCACACCACTAACAAACTAAGCAGCATTATTAGTATAGGCAATATATGTAAAGCACTCCACTAACAAACTAAGCAGAATTATTAGTATAGGCAATGTAAGTAAAGCACACCACTAACAAACTAAGCGGCATTACTAGTATAGGCAATATAAGTAAACACACCACTAACAAACAAAGCAGCATTATTAGTATTGGCAATATAAGTAAAGCACACCACTAACAAACTAAGCAGCATTATTAGTATAGGCAATATAAGTAAAGCACACCACTAACAAACTAAGCAGCATTAATAGTATAGGCAATATATGTAAAGCACACCACTAACAAACTAAGCAACATTATTAGTATAGGTAATATATGTAAAGCACTCCACTAACAAACTAAGCAGCATTATTAGTATAGGCAATATATGTAAAGCACTCCACTAACAAACTAAGCAACATTATTACTATAGGTAATATATGTAAAACACTCCACTAACAAACTAAGCAGCATTATTAGTATAGGCACTATAAGTATGGCACACCACTAACAAACTAAGCAGCAATAATAGTATAGGCAATATATGTAAAGCACACCACTAAAAAACTAAGCAGCATTATCAGTATAGGCAATATATGTAAAGCACACCACTCACAAACTAAGCAGCATTATTAGTATAGGCAATATAGGTAAAGCACACCATTAACAAACTAAGCAGCATTAATAGTATAGGCAATATATGTAAAGCACACCACTAACAAACTAAGCAGCAATATTAATATAGGCAATATAAGTAAGCACACCACTAACAAACTAAGCAGAATTATCAGTATAGGCAATATATGTAAAGCAATCCAATAACAAACTAAGCAGCATTATTAGTATAGGCCAATATAGGTAAAGCACACCACTAACAAACTAAGCAGCATTAATAGTATAGGCAATATATGTAAAGCACACCACTAACAAACTAAGCAGCATTATTAGTATAGGCGATATAAGTCACGCACTCCACTAACAAACTAAGCGGCATTAATAGTATAGGCAATATAGGTAAAGCACACCACTAACAAACTAAGCAGCATTAATAGTATAGGCAATATATGTAAAGCACACCACTAACAACGAAGCAGCATTATTAGTATAGGCAATATAATTAAAGCACACTACTAACAAACTAAGCGGCATTAATAGTATAGCAATATAAGTATAGAAGCATTAATACTAAGCAGCATTAATAGTATAGGCAATATAAGTAAAGCACACCACTAACAAACTAAGCAGCATTAATAATATAGGCAATATAATTAAAGCACACTACTAACAAACTAAGCATCATTATTAGTATAGGCAATAGAGGTAAAGCACACCACTAACAAACTAAGCAGCTTTAATAGTATAGGCAATATATGTAAAGCACACCACTAACAAACTAAGCAGCATTATTAGTATAGGCAATATCAGTAAAGCACACCACTAACAAACTAAGCGGCATTCATAATATAGGCGTTATAAGTAACGCACTCCACTAACAAACTAAGCAGCATTAATAGTATAGGCAATATATGTAAAGCTCACCACTAACAAACGAAGCAGCATTAATAGTATAGGCAATATAATTAAAGTACACTACTAACAAACTAAGCGGCATTAATAGTATAGCAATAAAGGTATAGAAGCATTAATACTAAGCAGCATTAATAGTATAGGCATTATAAGTAAAGCACACCACTAATAAACTAAGCAGCAATAATAGTATAGGCAATATAATTAAAGCACACTACTAACAAACTAAGCAGCATTATTAGTATAGGCAATATATGTAAAGCACACCACTAACAAACTAAGCAGCATTAATTTTATAGGCAATATAAGTAAAGCACATCACTAACAAACTTAGCGGCATTCATAGTATAGGCGATATAAGTAACGCACTCCACTAACTAAGCAGCATTAGTAGTATAGGCGATATAAGTAAAGCACACCACTATCAGACTAAGCAGCATTAGTAGTATAGGCAATATATGGAAAGCACACCATTAACAAACTAAGCAGCAATATAAGTATAGGCGATATAAGTAACGCACACCACTAACAATCTAAGCAGCAATAATAGTATAGGCGATATAAGTAAAGCACAACACTAACAAACTAAGCAGCATTAATAGTATAGGCAATATAAGTAATGCACACCACTAACCAACTAAGCAGCATTATAAGTATAGGCAATATATGTAAAGCACACCACTAACAAACTAAGCAGCATTAATAATATAGGCGATATAAGTAAAGCTCACCACTAACAAACTAAGCAGCATTATTAGTATACTATTAGGCAATATAAGTAAAGCACACCATAAACAAACTCAGCAGCATTAATAGTATAGGCAATACATGTAAAGCACACCACTAACAAACTAAGCAGCATTATTAGTCTAGGCAATATATGTAAAGCACACCACTAACAAACTAAGCAGCATTAATAATAAAGGCAATATAAGTAAAGCACACCACTAACAAACTAAGCGGCATTCATAGTATAGGCGATATAAGTAAAGCACACCACTTACAAACTAAGCAGCATTATTAGTATAGGCAATATAAGTAAAGCACACCACTAACAAACTAAGCAGCATTAATAGTATAGGCAAAATATGTAAAGCACACCACTAACAAACTAAGCAGCATTACTTATATAGGCAATATAAGTAAAGCACACCACTAACAAACTAAGCGGCATTCATAGTATAGTCGATATAAGTAAAGAACACCACTAACAAACTAAGCAGCATTAATAATATAGGCAATATATGTAAAGCACACCACTAACAAACTAAGCAGCATTAATAATATAGCCAATATATGTAAAGCACACCACTAAAAAACTAAGCAGCATTAATAGCATAGGCAATATAAGTAAAACACACCACTAACTAACTAAGCAGCATTAATAGTATAGACAATATATGTAAAGCACACCACTAATAAACTAAGCAGCATTATAAGTATAGGCAATATATGTAAAGCACACCTCTAACAAACTAAGCGGCATTAATTTTTTTTAGGCAATATAAGTAAAGCACACAACTAACAAACTAAGCAGCATTAATAGTATAGGCAATATATGTAAAGCACACCACTAACCAACTAAGCAGCATTAATAGCATAGGCAATATAATTAAAGCACACTACTAACAAACTAAGCGGCATTAATAGTATAGGCAATATAAGTATAGAAGCATTAGTACTAAGCAGCATTAATTGTGTAGGCAATATCGGTAGAGCACACCACTAACAAACTAAGCGGCATTAATAGTATAGGCAATATAAGTACAGCACACCACTAGCAAACTAAGCAGCATTAATAGTACAGGCAATATAAGTAAAGCACACCACTAACACACTAAGCAGCATTAATAGTACAGGCAATATAAGTAAAGCACACCACTAGCAAACTAAGCAGCATTAATAGTACAGGCAATATAAGTAAAGCACACCACTAGCAAACTAAGCAGCATTAATAATATAGGCAATACAAGTAAAGCACACCAGTTACAAACTAAGCAGCATTACTAGTACAGGCAATATATGTAAAGCACACAACTAACAAACTAAGCAGCATTAATAGAACAGGCAATTTAAGTAAAGCACATCACTAGCAAACTAAGCAGCATTAATAGTATAGGCAATATAAGTAAAGCACACCACTAACAAACTAAGCAGCATTAATAATATAGTCAATATAATTAAAGCACACTACTAATAAACTAAGCAGCATTATTAGTATAGGCAATAGAGGTAAAGCACACCACTAACAAACTAAGCATCTTTAATAGTATAGGCAATATATGTAAAGCACAACACTAACAAACTAAGCAGCATTATTAGTATAGGCAATATATGTAAAGCACACCACTAACAAACTAAGCGGCATTCATAATATAGGCGATATAAGTAACGCACTCCACTAACAAACTAAGCAGCATTAATAGTATAGGCAATATATGTAAAGCACACTACTAACAAACGAAGCAGCATTAATAGTATAGGCAATATAATTAAAGCACACTACTAACAAACTAAGCGGCATTAATAGTATAGCAATATAAGTATAGAAGCATTAATAATAAGCAGCATTAATAGAACAGGCAATATAAGTAAAGCACATCACTAGCAAACTAAGCAGCATTAATAGTATAGGCAATATAAGTAAAGCACACCACTAACAAACTAAGCAGCATTAATAATATAGGCAATATAATTAAAGCACACTACTAATAAACTAAGCAGCATTATTAGTATAGGCAATAGAGGTAAAGCACACCACTAACAAACTAAGCATCTTTAATAGTAAAGGCAATATATGTAAAGTACACCACTAACAAACTAAGCAGCATTATTAGTATAGGCAATATATGTAAAGCACACCACTAACAAACTAAGCGGCATTCATAATATAGGCGATATATGTAAAGCACACCACTAAAAAACTAAGCAGCATTAATAGCATAGGCAATATAAGTAAAACACACCACTAACTAACTAAGCAGCATTAATAGTATAGACAATATATGTAAAGCACACCACTAATAAACTAAGCAGCATTATAAGTATAGGCAATATATGTAAAGCACACCTCTAACAAACTAAGCGGCATTCATTTTTTTAGGCAATATAAGTAAAGCACACAACTAACAAACTAAGCAGCATTAATAGTATAGGCAATATATGTAAAGCACACCACTAACCAACTAAGCAGCATTAATAGCATAGGCAATATAATTAAAGCACACTACTAACAAACTAAGCGGCATTAATAGTATAGGCAACATAAGTATAGAACCATTAGTACTAAGCAGCATTAATTGTGTAGGCAATATCGGTAGAGCACACCACTAACAAACTAAGCGGCATTAATTGTATAGGCAATATAAGTACAGCACACAACTAACACATTAAGCAGCATTAATAATACAGGCAATATAAGTAAAGCACACCACTAACACACTAAGCAGCATTAATAGTACAGGCAATATAAGTAAAGCACACCACTAGCAAACTAAGCAGCATTAATAGTACAGGCAATATAAGTAAAGCACACCACTAGCAAACTAAGCAGCATTAATAATATAGGCAATACAAGTAAAGCACACCAGTAACAAACTAAGCAGCATTACTAGTACAGGCAATATATGTAAAGCACACCACTAACAAACTAAGCAGCATTAATAGAACAGGCAATATAAGTAAAGCACATCACTAGCAAACTAAGCAGCATTAATAGTATAGGCAATATAAGTAAAGCACACCACTAACAAACTAAGCAGCATTAATAATATAGTCAATATAATTAAAGCACACTACTAATAAACTAAGCAGCATTATTAGTATAGGCAATAGAGGTAAAGCACACCACTAACAAACTAAGCATCTTTAATAGTATAGGCAATATATGTAAAGCACACCACTAACAAACTAAGCAGCATTATTAGTATAGGCAATATATGTAAAGCACACCACTAACAAACTAAGCGGCATTCATAATATAGGCGATATAAGTAACGCACTCCACTAACAAACTAAGCAGCATTAATAGTATAGGCAATATATGTAAAGCACACTACTAACAAACGAAGCAGCATTAATAGTATAGGCAATATAATTAAAGCACACTACTAACAAACTAAGCGGCATTAATAGTATAGCAATATAAGTATAGAAGCATTTATACTAAGCAGCATTAATAGAACAGGCAATATAAGTAAAGCACATCACTAGCAAACTAAGCAGCATTAATAGTATAGGCAATATAAGTAAAGCACACCACTAACAAACTAAGCAGCATTAATAATATAGGCAATATAATTAAAGCACACTACTAATAAACTAAGCAGCATTATTAGTATAGGCAATAGAGGTAAAGCACACCACTACCAAACTAAGCATCTTTAATAGTAAAGGCAATATATGTAAAGCACACCACTAACAAACTAAGCAGCATTATTAGTATAGGCAATATATGTAAAGCACACCACTAACAAACTAAGCGGCATTCATAATATAGGCGATATAAGTAACGCACTCCACTAACAAACTAAGCAGCATTAATAGTATAGGCAATATATGTAAAGCACACCACTAACAAACGAAGCAGCATTAATAGTATAGGCAATATAATTAAAACACACTACTAACAAACTAAGCGGCATTAATAGTATAGCAATATAAGTAAAGAAGCATTAATACTAAGCAGCATTAATAGTATAGGCAATATAAGTAAAGCACACCACTAACAAACTAAGCAGCAATAATAGTATAGGCAATATAATTAAAGCACACTACTAACAAACTAAGCAGCATTATTAGTATAGGCAATATATGTAAAGCACACCACTAACAAACTAAGCAGCATTAATAGTATAGGCAATATAATTAAAGCACACTACTAACAAACTAAGCAGCATTATTAGTATAGGCAATATATGTAAAGCACACCACTAACAAACTAACCAGCATTAATTTTATAGTCAATATAAGTAAAGCACACCACTAACAAACTTAGCGGCATTCATAGTATAGGCGATATAAGTAACGCACTCCACTAACTAAGCAGCATTAGTAGTATAGGCAATATAAGTAAAGCACACCACTATCAGACTAAGCAGTATTAGTAGTATAGGCAGTATATGGAAAGCACACCACTAACAAACTAAGCAGCAATATTAGTATAAGCGATATAAGTAAAGCACACCACTAACAAACTAGGCAGCAATAATAGTATAGGCGATATAAGTAAAGCACAACAATCACAAACTAAGCAGCATTATTCGTATAGGCAATATATGTAAAGCACACCACTAACAATCTAAGCAGCATTAATAATATAGGCGATATAAGTAAAGCACACCACTAACAAACTAAGCAGCATTATTAGTATACTATTAGGCAATATAAGTAAAGCACACCATTACCAAACTAAGCAGCATTAATAGTATAGGCAATACATGTAAAGCATACCACTAACAAACTAAGCTGCATTATTAGTCTAGGCAATATATGTAAAGCACACCACTAACAAACTAAGCAGCATTAATAATATAGGCAATATAAGTAAAGCACACCACTAACAAACTAAGCGGCATTCATAGTATAGGCGATATAAGTAAAGCACACCACTTACAAACTAAGCAGCATTATTAGAATAGGAAATATAAGTAAAGCACACCACTAACAAACTTAGCAGCATTAATAGTATAGGCAATATATGTAAAGCACACCACTAACAAACTAAGCAGCATTATTAGTATAGGCAATATATGTAAAGCACACCACTAACAAACTAAGCGGCATTAATAATATAGGCAATATAAGTAAAGCACACGACTAACAAACTAAGCGGCATTCATAGTATAGGCAATATAAGTAAAGCACACCACTAACAAACTAAGTAGCATTAATAATATAGGCAATATATGTAAAGCACACCACTCACAAACTAAGCAGCATTAATAATATAGGCAATATATGTAAAGCACACCACTAACAAACTAAGCAGCATTAATAGCATAGGCAATATAAGTAAAGCACACCACTAACAAACTAAGCAGCATTAATAGTATAGGCAATATATGTAAAGCACACCACTAACAAACTAAGCGGCATTCATAGTATAGGCAATATAAGTAAAGCACACAACTAACAAACTAAGCAGCATTAATAGTATAGGCAGTATATGTAAAGCACACCACTAACCAACTAAGCAGCATTAATAGCATAGGCAATATAATTAAAGCACACTACTAACAAACTAAGCGGCATTAATAGTATAGGCAATATAAGTATAGAAGCATTAATACTAAGCAGCATTAATTGTGTAGGCAATATCGGTAGAGCACACCACTAACAAACTAAGCGGCATTAATAGTATAGGCAATATAAGTACAGCACACCACTAACACATTAAGCAGCATTAATAGTACAGGCAATATAAGTAAAGCACACCACTAGCAAACTAAGCAGCATTAATAGTACAGGCAATATAAGTAAATCACACCACTAACACACTAAGCAGCATTAATAGTACAGGCAATATAAGTAAAGCACACCACTAGCAAACTAAGCAGCTTTACTAGTACAGGCAATATAAGTAAAGCACAACACTAGCAAACTAAGCAGCATTAATAATATAGGCAATACAAGTAAAGCACACCAGTAACAAACTAAGCAGCATTAATAGTATTGGCAATATATGTAAAGCACACCACTAACAAACTAAGCTGCATTAATAGTACAGGCAATATAAGTAAAGCACACCACTAGCAAACTAAGCAGCATTAATAATATAGGCAATATACGTAAAGCACACCACACACAAACTAAGCGGCATTAATAGTATAGGCAATATATGTAAAGCACAATACTAACAAACTAAGCGGCTTTAATAGTATAGGCAATATATGTAAAGCACACCACTAACAAACTAAGCAGCATTAATAGCAAAGGCAATATAATTAAAGCACACTACTAACAAACTTAGCGGCATTAATAGTATAGGTAATATAAGTATGGAAGCATTAAAACTAAACAGCATTAATAGTATAGGCAATATCGGTAGAGCACACCACTAACAAACTAAGCGGCATTAATAATATAGGCAATATAAGTACAGCAAACCACTAACACACTAAGCAGCATTAATAGTACAGGCAATATAGGTAAAGCACACCACTAGCAAACTAAGCAGCATTAATAGTATAGGCAATATATGTAAAGCACAACACTAACAAACTAAGTAGCATTAATAGCATAGGCAATATAATTAAAGCACACTACTAACAAACTAAGCGGCAATAATAGTATAGGCAATATAAGTATGGAAGCATTAATTCTAAGCAGCATTAATAGTATAGGCAATATCGGTAGAGCACACCACGAACACATTAAGCGGCATTAATAGTATAGGCAATAAAAGTACAGCACACCACTAACACACTAAGCAGCATTAATAGTACAGGCAATATAATTAAAGCACATCACTAGCAAACTAAGCAGCATTAATAGTACAGGCAATATAAGTAAAGCACACCACTGGCACACTAAGCAGCATTAATAGTACAGGCAATATAAGTAAAGCACACCACTAGCAAACTAAGCAGCATTAATAATATAGGATATATAAGTAAAGCACACCAGTAACAAACTAAGCAGCATTAATAGTATAGGCAATATATGTAAAGCACACCACTAACAAACTACTCAGCATTAATAGTAAAGGCAATATAAGTAAATCACACCACTAACAAACTAAGCAGCATTATTAGTATAGGCAATATATGTAAAGCACTCCACTAACAAACTAAGCAGCATTAATAGTATAGCCAATATCAGTAAAGCACACCACTAACAAACTAAGCAGCATTAATAGTATAGCCAATATAAGTAAAGCACAACACTAACAAACTAAGCAGCATTAATAATATAGGCAATATAAGTAAAGCACACCACTAACAAACAAAGCAGCATTAATTGTATAGGCAATGTAAGTAAAGCATTCCACTAACAAACTAAGCAACATTAGTAGTATAGGCGATGTAAGTAAAGCAAACCACCAACAAACTAAGCAGCATTAGTAGTATAGACAATATATGTAAAGAACACCACTAACAAACTAAACAGCATTAACAGTATAGGCAATATAAGTAAAGTACACCACAGACAAACTAAGCAGCATTAATAGAATAGGCAATATAAGTAAAGCACACCACCAACACAAAAAACAGCAGAAACAAACTAAGCAGCATTAGTAGTATAGGCAATCTAAGTAGAGCTCACCACTAACAAACTAATCAGCATTACTATTATAGGCGATAGAAGAATATCACACCACTAACACACTAAGCAGCATTAATAGTATAGGCAATATAAGTAAAGCACACCACTAACCAAACTAAGCAGCATTAGTAATATAGGCAATATAAGTAAAGCACTCCACTAAAAAACTAAGAAGCATTAGTAGTAAAGGCAATATCAGTAAAGCACTCAACTAACAAACTAAGCAGCATTAGTAATATAGGCAATATCAGTAAAGCAAACCACTAACAAAATAAGCAGCATTAGTAATATAGGCAATATAAGTAAAAGACTCCACTAAAAAACTAACGAGCATTAGTAATATAGGCAATATCAGTAAAACACACCACCAACACAAAAAGCAGCATAAATAGTCAAGGCAATATAATTAAATCACAGCAGAAACAAACTAAGCAGCATTAGTAGTATTGGCAATATAAGTAGAGCTCACCACTAACAAACTAATCAGCATTACTATTATAGGCGATAGAAGAATATCACACCACTAACACACTAAGCAGCATTACTAGTATAGGCAATATAAGTAAAGCACACCACTAACAAACTAAGCAGCATTAGTATTATAGGCAATATAAGTAAAGCACTCCACTAAAAAACTAAGCAGCATTAGTAGTAAAGGCAATATAAGTAAAGCACTCCACTAATAAACTAAGCAGCATTAGTAATATAGGCAATATCAGTAAAGCAAACCACTAACAAAATAAGCAGCATTAGTAATATAGGCAATATAAGTAAAAGACTCCACTAAAAAACTAAAGAGCATTAGTAATATAGGCAATATCAGTAAAACACACCACTAACAAACTAAGCAACATTAGTAGTAAAGGCAATATAGGTAAAGCCCACCACTAACAAACTAAGCAGCATTAGTAATTTAGGCAATATAAGTAAAGCACTCCACTAAGACACTAAGCAGCATTAGTAGTAAAGGCAATATAAATAAAGCACTCCACTAACAAACTAAGCAGCATTAGTAATATAGGCAATATCAGTAAAACACACCACTGACAAACTAAGCAACATTAGTAGTATAGGCAATATAAGTAAAGCACACCACTAACAAACTAAGCAGCATTAATAGTATAGGCAATATCGGTAGAGCACACCACTAACAAACTAAGCGGCATTAATAGTATAGGCAATATAAGTACAGCACACCACTAACACACTAAGCAGCATTATTAGTACAGACAATATAAGTAAAGCACACCACTAGCAAACTAAGCAGCATTAATAGTACAGGCAATATAAGTAAAGCACACCACTAACACACTAAGCAGCATTAATAGTACAGGCAATATAAGTAAAGCACACCACTAACAAACTAAGCAGCATTAATCGTATAGGAAATATATGTAAAGCATACCACTAACAAACTAAGCGGCATTAATAGTATAGGCAATATAAGTAAAGCACACCACTAACAAACTAAGCAGCATTATTAGTATAGGCAATATAAGTAAAGCACACCACTAACAAACTAAGTAGCATTAGTAGTATAGGCAAATAAGTAAAGCACCTTACTAACAAACTAAACAACATTAATTGTATTGGCAATGTAAGTATAGCAAACCACCAACAAACTAAGCAGCATTAGTAGTATAGGCGATGTAAGTAAAGCAAACCACCAACAAACTAAGCAGCATTAGTAGTATAGACAATATATGTAAATAACACCACTAACAAACTAAACAGCATTAATAGTATAGGCAATATAATTAAATCACAACAGAAACAAACTAAGCAGCATTAGTAGTATAGGCAATATAAGTAGAGCTCACCACTAACAAACTAATCAGCATTAATATTATAGGCGATAAAAGAAAATCACACCACTAACACACTAACAGCATTAATAGTATAGGCAATAAAAGGTAAGCACACCACTAACAAACTAAGCAGCATTAGTAATATAGGCAATATCAGTAAAACACGCCACCAACACAAAAAGCAGCATTAATAGTCAAGGCAATGTAATTAAATCACAGCAGAAACAAACTAAGCAGCATTAGTAGTATAGGCAATATAAGTAGATCTCACCACTAACAAACTAATCAGCATTACTATTATAGGCGATAGAAGAATATCACACCACTAACACACTAAGCAGCATTAATAGTATAGGCAATATAAGTAAAGCACACATCTAACAAACTAAGCAGCATTAGTAATATAGGCAATATAAGTAAAGCACTCCACTAAAAAACTAAGCAGCATTAGTAGTAAAGGCAATATAAGTAAAGCACTCCACTAACAAACTAAGCAGCATTAGTAATATAGGCAATATCAGTAAAGCACACCACTACAAAATAAGCAGCATTAGTAATATAGGCAATATAAGTAAAACACTCCATTAAAAAACTAAAGAGCATTAGTAATATAGGCAATATCAGTAAAACACACCACTAACAAACTAAGCAACATTAGTAGTAAAGGCAATATAGGTAAAGCCCACCACTAACAAACTAAGCAGCATTAGTAATTTAGGCAATATAAGTAAAGCACTCAACTAAAATACTAAGTAGCATTAGTAGTAAAGGCAATATAAGTAAAGCACTCCACTAACAAACTAAGCAGCATTAGTAATATAGGCAATATCAGTAAAACACACCACTTACAAACTAAGCAACATTAGTAGTATAGGCAATATAAGTAAAGCACACCACTAACAAACTAAGCAGCATTATTAGTACAGGCAATATAATTAAAGCAAACCACTAGCAAACTAAGCAGCATTAATAGTACAGGCAATATAAGTAAAGCACACCACTAACACACTAAGCAGCATTAATAGTACAGGCAATATAAGTAAAGCACACCACTAACAAACTAAGCAGCATTAATAGTATAGGCAATATATGTAAAGCATACCACTAACAAACTAAGCAGCATTAATAGTATAGGCAATATAAGTAAAGCACACCACTAACAAACTAAGCAGCATTATTAGTACAGGCAATATAAGCAAAGCACACCACTAACAAACTAAGTAGCATTAGTAGTATAGGCAAATAAGTAAAGCACCTTACTAACAAACTAAACTACATTAATTGTATAGGCAATGTAAGTATAGCAAACCACCAACAAACTAAGCAGCATTAGTAGTATAGGCGTTACATATGTAAGTAAAGCAAACCACCAACAAACTAAGCAGCATTAGTAGTATAGACAATATATGTAAATAACACCACTAACAAACTAAACAGCATTAATAGTATAGGCAATATAATTAAATCACAACAGAAACAAACTAAGCAGCATTAGTAGTATAGGCAATATAAGTAGAGCTCACCATTAACAAACTAATCAGCATATATATTATAGGCGATAAAAGAAAATCACACCACTAACACACTAACAGCATTAATAGTATAGGCAATATAAGTAAAGCACACCACTAACAAACTAAGCAGCATTAGTAATATAGGCAATATAAGTAAAGCACTCCACTAATAAACTAAGCAGCATTAGTAGTAAAGGCAATATAAGTAAAGAACACCACTAACAAACTAAGCAGCATTAGTAATATAGGCAATATCAGTAAAGCACACCACTAACAAACTAAGCAGCATTAGTAGTATAGGCAATATGAGTAAAGCACTCCACTAAAAAACTAATCAGCATTAGTAATATAGGCAATATCAGTAAAGCACACCACTAACAAACTAAGCAGCATTAGTAATATAGGCAATATCAGTAAAACACACCACTAACAAACTAAGCAACATAAGTAGTATAGGCAATATAAATAAAGCGCACCACTAACATACTAAGCAGCATTAGTAATATAGGCAATATAAGTAAAGCACTCCACTAAACAACTAAGCAGCATTAGTTGTAAAGGCAATATAAGTAAAGCACTCCACTAAAAAACTAAGCAGCATTAGTAATATAGGCAATAGAAGTAAAGCACACCACTAACAAACTTAGCAGAACTAATAGTATAGGCAATATAAGAAAAGCACTCCAATAACACACTAAGCAGCATTAATAGTATAGGCAATATAAGTAAAGCACACCACTAACAAACGAAGCAGCATTAATAGTATAGGCAATATAATTAAAGCACACCACTAACAAACTAAGCAGCATTAGTAGTATAGGCAATATAATTAAAGCACACCACTATCACACTAAGCGGCATTAACAGTACAGGAAATATAAGTAAAGCACACCACTAACACACAAAGCAGCATTATTAGTATAAGCAATATAATTAAAGCACTCAATTTACAAACTAAGCGGCATTAATATTATATGCAATATAATTAGAGCACACAACTAACAAACTATGCAGCATTAATAGTATAGGCAATCAGGTAAAGCACACCACTAACACATTAAGCGACATTAGTAGTATAGGCAATATAAGTAAAGCAAACCACTAAGACACTAATCGGCAATAGCCGTATAGGCAAAATCAGTAAAGCACAGCACTAACACACTAAACGGCATTTATAGTACAGGCAATATAAGTGAAACACACCACTAACACACTAAGCGGCATAAGTAGTAAAAGCAATATAATTAAAGCACTCCAATAACAAACTATTCAGCATTACCAGCATAGGCCATACAGATAAAGCAAACCACTAACAAACTAAGCAGCATTGATATTGTGTGCATTATAAGTAACGCACACCACAAACAAGCTAAGCGGCATTTGTAGTAGAGGCAATATAAGTAAATCAAACCACTAACAAACTATGCATCATTAATAGTACATGTTAAATACGTAAAGCACACCACTAACACACTAAGCTTCATTAGTAGTAGAGGCAATATAAGTAAAGCACACCACTAACAAACTAAGCAGCCTTAATAGTAGAGGCAATATAAGTAAAGATCAGCACTAACAAAGCAGCAATAATAGAACCGGCAATATCAATAAAGCACACCACTAACAAACTAAGCGTTATTAATAGAGTAGGCAATATAAGAAAAGCACAACACTAACAAACAAAGCAACATTAGTAGTTTAGGCAATATAAGTAAAGCACAGCACTAACAAACAAAGCAACGTTATTAGTATAGGCAATATAATTAAAGCACAAAATTAAAAAACTAAGCGGCATTAATATTATATGCAATATAAGTACAGCACACCACTAACAAACTAAGCAGCATTAGTAGTATAGGCATTATAAGTAAAGCATGCCACTAACAAACTAAGTGGCATTAATAGTACAGGCAATATAAGTAAAGCACAGTACCAACAGACTAAGCAGCATTAATAGTATAGGCAATATAAGTAAAGCACACCACTAACAAACTAAGCGACGTTAATAGTATAGGCAATATAAGTAAAGCACACAACTAACAAACTAAGCAGCATTAATAGTAGAGGCAATATAAGTAAAGCACACCACTAAAAAACTAAGCAGCATTAATAGTATAGGCAATATAAGTAAAGCACACCACTAACAATCTAAGCAGCATTAATAGTATAGGCAATATATGTAAAGCACACCATTAACAAACTAAGCAGCATTAATAATATAGGCAATATAAGTAAAGCACACCACTAACAAACTAAGCAGCATTATTAGTATAGGCAATTTATGTAAAGCACACCACTAACAAACTAAGCAGCATTATTAGTATAGGCAATATATGTAAAGCACACCACTAACAAACTAAGCAGCATTATTAGTATAGGCAATATATGTAAAGCACACCACTAACAAACTAAGCAGCATTAATAGTATAGCCAATATCAGTAAAGCACACCACTAACAAACTAAGCAGCATTAACAGTATAGCCAATATAAGTAAAGCACAACACTAACAATCTAAGCAGCATTAATAGTATAGGCAATATATGTAAAGCACACCATTAACAAACTAAGAAGCATTAATAATATAGGCAATATAAGTAAAGCACACCACTAACAAACTAAGCAGCATTATTAGTATAGGCAATTTATGTAAAGCATACCACTAACAAACTAAGCAGCATTATTAGTATAGGCAATATATGTAAAGCACACCACTAACAAACTAAGCAGCATTATTAGTATAGGCAATATATGTAAAGCACACCACTAACAAACTAAGCAGCATTAATAGTATAGCCAATATCAGTAAAGCACACCACTAACAAACTAAGCAGCATTAACAGTATAGCCAATATAAGTAAAGCACAACACTAACAAACTAAGCAGCATTAATAATATAGGCAATATAAGTAAAGCACACCACTAACAAACAAAGCAGCATTAATAGTATAGGCAATATAAGTAAAGCACACCACTAACAAACTAAGCAGCATTATTAGTATAGGCGATGTAAGTAAAGCAAACCACTAACAAACTAAGCAGCATTAATAATATAGGCGATATAAGTAACGCACTGCACTAACAAACTAATCAGCATTATTAGTATAGGCAATATATGTAAAGCACACCACTAACAAACTAAGCGGCATTCATAATATAGGCGATTTAAGTAACGCACTCCACTAACAAACTAAGCAGCATTAAATAGTATAGGCAATATATGTTAAGCACACCACTAACAAACGAAACAGCATTAATAATATAGGCAATATAATAAAGGCCACTTCTAACAAACTAAGCGGCATTAATAGTATAGGCAATATCAGTAAAGCACACCACTAACAAACTAAGCAGCATTAATAGTATAGGCAATATAAGTAAAGCACACCACTAACAAACTAAGCGGCATTAATAGTATAGGCAATATAAGTAAAGCAAACCACTAATTAACTAAGCAACATTAATAGTATAGGCAATATAAGTAAAGCACACCACTAACAATCTAAGCGGCATTAATAGTATAGGCAATATAAGTAAAGCACACCACTAACAAACTAAGCGGCATTAATATTATAGGCAATATAAGTAAAGCACACCACTAACAAAATAAGCAGCATTAATAATATAAGCAATATATGTAAAGCACTCAACTAACAAACTAAGCAGCATTAATAGTATAGGAAATATAAGTAAAGCACACCACTAACAAACTAAGCAGCATTAATAGTATAGGCAATATAAGTAAAGCACACCACTATCAAACTAAGCAGCATTAATAGTATAGGCAATATAAGTAAAGCACACCACTAACAAACTAAGCTGCATTAATATTATAGGCAATATAAGTAACGCACACCACTAACAAACTAAGCAGCATTAATAGTATAGACAATATCAGTAAAGCACACCACTAACAAATTAAGCAGCATTAATAGTATAGACAATATCAGTAAAGCACACCACTAACAAACTAAGCAGCATTAATAGTATAGGCAATATAGGTAAAGCACACCACTATTAAACTAAGCAGCATTAATAGTATAGACAATATCAATAAAGCACACCACTAACAAACTAAGCAGGATTAATAGTATAGGCAATTTATGTAAAGCACACCACTAACAAACTAAGCAGCATTAATAGTATAGGCAATATAGGTAAAGCACAACACTAACAAACTAAGCAGCATTAATAATATAGGCAATATAATTAAAGCACACTACTAACAAACTAAGCAGCATTAATAGTATAGGCAATATCAGTAAAGCACACCACTCATAAAGTAAGCAGCATTAATAGTATAGGCAATATCAGTAAAGCACACCACTGACAAACTAAGCAGCATTAATAGTATAGGCAATGTAAGTAAAGAATAACACTAACAAACTAAGCAGCATTAATAGTATAGGTAATATAAGTAAAACACTCCACTAACAAACTAAGCAGCATTAATAATATAGGCAATATAGGTAAAGCACACCACTGACAAACTAAGCAGCATTTATAGTATAGGCAATATCAGTAAAACACACCACTAACAAACTAAGCAGCATTAATAGTATAGGCAATATAATTAAAGCACAAAAATGCCCATGTATATCTGAAAATAAAAAAGCCTAATATATTCTGTCAACGTGAAACGAGTAAGTTTGTGATAATGTTGTAACGATACTGTTATTCAGTACTGGCACAGAAGCGATAGTCTTACAGTAGAGCCCAATATAGGTGGCTTTGAAGTAGAATACCGCTTAAGCCGGTGCTAGGGGGCGTGAGAAGTGTTGCTTTTTTCAACATTACTTCTCATGAACAGACTCAATAAAACCGAGACTGCTGCTTTATTCTCTTAATTGTGTTAGTTGCTCTCAAAGGATCACCTGTATCAGTACTTATTAACATTCACACTAGCGTTCGTTTAGTGCAGTGTGGCGACTGTAAAAAGTCTCCCCGTGCTACGAATCAGTAATGTTATTTTTTTTACTGGTCCTTTGGGACCAACGAGCCCAATATAGGTGGCTTTGAAGTAGAATACCGCTTAAGCCGGTGCTAGGGAGCGTGAGAAGTGTTGCTTTTTCCCATTACTTCTCATGAACAGACTCAATTAAACCGAGACTGCTTCTTTATTCTCTTAATTGTGTTAGTTGCTCTCAAAGGATCACCTGTATCAGTACTTATTACAGTATTCTATACCTTTTGCAAGCGGTTTGCTTCTAAGGTACTTCTTGATTGACTTCCTTGGTAGAACCAGTACTAAGCAATGCAGATAATGTGCCTTGCTCGGGGACACAATGCATATGATTATGGTGGGGATCGAAACCACGACGTTTGGATCATGGGTACATCGCTCTACCACTAGACCACAGCGTTCCACTAGTCGTCACATATTCGTCATGAAAAAGAACCTTTTTCTTTCATATCTCAATATATCGTGTTTTTACAACGGAGTGGTGCATGGCTGGCAATATACACATAGCTACAACGGAAGTGATGTATGACTGGCAATATGCACAAGTTTACCACGGAAGTGGTGTATGATAGTCCATATGCACAGAGCTACCACGGAAGTGGTGAATGACAGGTCATATGCACAGAGCTACCACGGAAGTTGTGAATGACAGGTCATATGCACAGAGCTACCTCGGAAGTGGTGAATGACAGGTCATATGCACAGAGCTACCACGGAAGTGGTGATTGACAGGTCATATGCACAGAGCTACCACGGAAGTGGTGAATGACAGGTCATATGCATAGAGCTACCTCGGAAGTGGTGAATGACAGGTCACATGCACAGAGCTACAACGGAAGTGGTGTATGGCTGGTCATATGCACAGAGCTACCACGGAAGTGGTGTATGGCTGGTCATATGCACAGAGCTACCACGGAAGTGGTTTATGAGAGGTCATATGTACAGCGCTACCACGGAAGTGGTGTATGGCTGGTCATATGCACAGAGCTACCACGGAAGTGGTGTATGGCTGGTATGAGTGGTCATATGTACAGAGCTACCACGGAAGTGGTGTATTGCTGGTCATATGCACAGAGCTACCACGGAAGTGGTGTATGGCTGGTCATATGCACAGAGCTACCACGGGAGTGGTTTATGAGTGGTCATATGCACAGAGCTACCACGGAAGTGGTGTATGGCTGGTCATATGCACAGAGCTACCACGGAAGTGGTGTATGGCTAGTCATATGCAAAGAGCTACCACGGAAGTGGAGTATGAGTGGTCATATGTACAGAGCTACAACGGACGTGTGTCTGACAGACAGTATGTACGGACGTGTGTATGGCTGACCTTATCTATACACACCTCGACAACAAAAGTGGTATATGTCTGGTCATTTGCATATGTATACAACGGTGTATGCACTAGCACTTATGATTTAATACAGATTTTAATACAGATCACATAACCTTTTGTGCTTGTTTTGTAAATTGTAACTGTGTTGTGACCAATTGTAGAGGAGAAATAGCATACCTATCCAGTCCATTGTATTGTTTTTTTATGTGTTATTAAGTGTCTTTTCATAATAGTAGCTCGACCTATACCAATCATGTTTCAATAATTCCATACATTACAGACAATAACAACACAACCCAGAGGATCACTTGCATATCAGGATGCACAAGAGAAACCTTTCAACTGTATGATACCGGCTTGTATCGTACTTCTCTGCTTCTGTTTTCCGTTGGGAATAGCAGCTCTACACTACGCAAACTTGGTGAGTCATTCCCAATAAATGATAGTGCACATTAAGCATTATGGGTCGTCGTTAGTAAAGTTATAATGAGTCTATACAACATTTAACTGCATAGTGTATTAAATAGAGTGGAGTCTTGGTGTGGAGTCTTGGATTGGAGTGAAGTGAACAATTGGAGTGACCTTGGAGTCACATTCTGGAGTGACCTTTGAGTCAAATTTGGAGTGAATATTTTGGAGTCAATTTTTGGAGTCTTATTTTTCCGTACAAAAAATAACTTTTTAGAAACTAATATAAATAGTTTCGACTTTTGTTCTTTGTTATGTTCTTTTATTCTCAATGGAGTGAATATTTTGAAGTCACTTTTGGAGTCTAAATTTGGAGTCTTTTTTTTCCGTACAAATAATAACTTTTGAGAAACTAATATAAATAGTTGTTATGTTCTTTTGTTCTTAATGGAGTGAATATTTTCGAGTCAATTTTTGAGTCTCAGTTTTGGAGTCAAAATTTGAAATCTTATTATTTTCCTTATTGTTTTGTACAATTAATAACTTTTTAGAAACTAATAAATAGTTCCGAATTTTGTTCTTTGTTATGTTTTTTGTTCTTAATGGAGTGAATATTCTGGAATTCATTTTGGAATCCTTACAATTAATAACATTTTAGAAAGTAATACATTTACTTGAGTTACTTCAGTCTCTCTGGAACGACTGTCATAATCAGCTGTCTTCGACAAGTATGTGTTAATTTGATTTGACTGTGTGTTAATTGGATTTGACTGACATATTGGAACTATGTATACCCCTGACATTGGATGTCAAAAAAAAGTTCAACTGCACCCAGTTTGTTTTAGCTCCGCCCAAAAGTAAATGTTTTTCATTGGAAATATATTTTTGTTCTAATATGTTCAGTACATTAAAGTATAAATACTTGTTATGTTCAGACAAAATGAGTTTTGAGATAGTGGTAATACTATTATAAAATACCCTAACAAAGTAACACATACAACTATTGAAAGCATCTCCAAACTATGTATCTGTTTATGTTGTTCCGAATGAGTCATTATTATAAATTGGCATGTCGGTGTGAAGATTAAAACAAGTTAGCCATATATTTATTACGTTTTCTTTCGAAGCCTTCACATAGGTTTGTTCAATTCAATACTTACGCTTATTTTAATTATTCATCTGTCTAGCACATGCAGTGCTGAAATCCCATCACATTCTTTAGGTGGTGGTCACCTGCTATGACATGTTGACTCATGTCAACAATCTTGAAACCCATTACAGTCCTACAAACATGTCTGATACTGAGCGAGATGCTCTGCTTATCAGCTACAGCGATCCTTGGTAACTGTAAATGAGATGGTAACTGGCCATAAATCTCACAACCTGCTGAGCTGACCAAGTCTTGAGAAACCAATCTAATTTCTTAATGCTAACCATAATTAGAATTTAATAACCGAATAACCTAATAATAATAACAAACTAATAATTCAGCAAGATGCGAAAAATAAGAGTCAGTAATTTATAACTACTTGTACATTTTCTAATTTAATTCACAAGTATCCTAATTTAAACTCAGAAAATCTATCTTACCTTCAATTGTAACTATAATTTATATTTGTAATACATGTTAGTTGTTACACTACCAATGTTGGTACAAAGGAGCAGTACATGTACATGGTTTTTCGATAAAGCCTTTTATATACGAATCATATAAGTATCATATGAGAATCGGAAAAAAAAAAAGTATTTCTCGTGAAAATTATATGAAAATTAATGTTTTAAAAATGACAGTTTGTGAGTTTATTCCTAAATTATATGAAACTCCTATTATATAGATATCATATGGAACATTTTATATGATAAATTAATTTTTATAGAATCATGATTCTCATATGGATTATATGGATTATATGCATATGATTATTATATATGGAAAAATGGCCTATGTATATTATAAAAGTTAATTTTTCCAAATGTACATGTATGTTTGTAGAATACATTTCTAGAATTATAACATAAAATCAGTTTTCTATAAGTTTTTATTTGATTTGCAATGAACAAATCTACTTTAAAATAATGGGTAAAAGTGGCTGAGAGGAACAAGAGGAAAGTTTAAAATAATGTTTGTATTTTAATTTTAGTTACAGATTGTTCTGCTTGCAAAATGACCTTCCTAATTTCTGCTTTAAAGGAATTAAAAATAACTATGATGATTCCAGAGAATGGATAACATTTAGTGATCTAACAGAATATTTAAACAGCAAAATACTTCCAACATAGACTAAAATTAAAAAGGAAGAGACAAACATGTCCATTAAGTTAATGGAAAACCTGTTTTCAGTGTCAAAAGTGTTATCCGTTTGTTTTTTTGCTCATATTGGAAACTTTGATATTTTTGCTAAAATTTCGAAACATTTTCAAAAACAAATCACTAGTAAACCAGACAATCAAAACTCGCTCAAATATGTTAAAGATAAATACACTGCTGTCCCCA
Organism: Cyrtodaria siliqua; assembly: GCA_037043455.1. Taxonomy (NCBI): domain Eukaryota; kingdom Metazoa; phylum Mollusca; class Bivalvia; order Adapedonta; family Hiatellidae; genus Cyrtodaria; species Cyrtodaria siliqua. Next base: position 169,456 of record JAWPHD010001546.1, on the reverse strand, counting down.
CAGCGCAATTCCTAACTAGAGATTTAATAAAAAAATGTTTTAATAGAAGAAAACAAAATAACAAATTTGAATATAGGTTATAAAAGTGATTTCTCAATAGAAGAATGGAAGACGATTTGCTTCTTTGACATTTTGTGTGGACACACAATATTGACTTAGTCACAGCGAGTTATGAAAGTTACGAAAGCATGCTTCAAAAAAAACTTTAACCAAATATTTTAACAATGAAAAACTTGATGAAGTTCTTTTGTATTTAAAGTCAAGGTCAAGGTTATTGGTGGGGGTGGGGCTTACTGAAATGGTAAGGGCATACCCCAGTGAATGTTCATGTCTTTGACTGCATTGTTGATATATTAACCAAGAAAACCTTGACGAAGTTCTTTTGTCTCTAAAGTCAGGGTCATGGTTACTGGTGTGTTGGGGCTTATAGAAAGGGTAAGGGCATACCCCCAATGAATGTTCATACACAGTTTCAAAGCAATAACTTTGACAGTATTGGAAATATATGCCTTGCAAAAAAAACTTTAACCAAATGTTGCCGTCGCCGTTACCACTGTCAAATAAGCCAGAGAGCATCTAGAGTAAAGCATGTCTGGCTTGACGTTTTTACAAAATGGCGAGACACATGCATCTTCGAAACTATGCAGATTTTGAGCTACATGTTAGAAATAAATATGTCCACGAGATTTTGCAGATAATGACAAAAATGCGGAATTCATAAATTCGAGAAAAAAAATTCTCGCTTTCGCGTAATATTATTAATTATTATTCAGTGGCAGTTGTGAAGCTTTAAGTTACTTGTTGTTTCCATCATTAGATTTTATTGCCATACGAGCATAATTCTATTTTCATATAGATACATTTTCACTTTATCGCATGAGAAATACGTTATGTTTCAACATAAACAAATACTATCAAGTTACCCTTGAACGACCCTCGCATGTTTAATCTGTTACATAAAACTGCACTGTCCCTATCTTCATCAATTACTCATGTCCCTACTTTGACCACAGTATGAACTTAGATACCCAGACAATATAACCTCAAAAGATAACAGTGATTATCTTAATGGCTCTTTATTGATCTGACCTTGCACCAAGGGACCAATTTATCTTCGGCCAATGATTCAAAGTCCTAGTCCTGTTTTATTGAATGCCTATTAAATAAGGTAGTTGGTCAACTTAATTACCGCATATTGTTTACAAATGCAGGGGTCAACCACAATATTCCAGAACCTGGATTAAAATAATAATTATTAGTTGTTGAAATTGGGTAGCTTAATAGACACATGTATTTTTAAGAAATGTATCAATTAATAAATAATTGCATGTGCAAATGAAGTAACTCAAGTAAAGGTATTAGTTTATAATAAGTCAATTGTAAGGACTCCAAATTTAGGCTCAACAATTGACTCCAAAATATTCACTCCATTAAGAATAAAAGAGCATAACAAAGAATAAATCGGAACTGTTTATTAGTTTCTAAAAAGTTTACAGACAAAGATGACTCCAAATTTAGAATCCAAAAACTGACTCCAAAATATTCACTCCAAATTTGACCTAAGGTCACTCCAAAATGTGACTCCAAGGTCACTCCAATTGTTCCCTCCACTCCAAGACTCCAAACCAAGACTCCACTCTATATAATATACTATGCCACATTTAACAGAGACTATAGGTAAACAAATCCACATTACATTAAAGACCTATTAAATGTCTAATTCATTTGGTGTTGGTTGTGGGTGGAGAATTTGTATAGCTAGCAGTTTGCATGACAAAAGAGTAACTATATTTCGTTTGATATGGCCCGTTCAATAAAAGTAGATACAAAATCGGAAGGAAATGTAGCATTCAAGAACCACAGTCAACCACAAACACACAGGAAATTAGCATTCAAGGACCACAGTCAACCACAAACACACAGGAAATGTAGCATTCAAGGACCACAGTCAACCACAAACACACAGGAAATGTAGCATTCAAGGACCACAGTCAACCACAAACACACACAGAAACAAACGTCGACTATAAATATTAATAAATGCCAGACATGACATCACAAACACAAAAGGGTTGACAATAGGACAAAGCTTGTCTACGTAGTAAACTTATAAAAAGAAAACACATAGAAACAGATTATTTTGTGTATGTAGTATGTAAGATACGATGTTTACTTGTCGCTTGTTTTTTCATTAAAGTAAAGTAAAAAGTAAATGAAAATGGCTTCAATGTATATACCTGGGCTAATCGGTCAATGTGCATGTACGTGGTAAATAGGAAAGTTTTCCTGCGTTTTAATGACCAGGAATCTATTAAACAAGAGATTCGGCTTGTCGGTGCAGACGCCAGAAATGATGCCGAAAACATATGGGTAGTTTTAAACCGTATTATGTGAAGAAGAGCTTGATACGTAGTTCCGATTTATCAATCAAGTTTATAATATCCACAAGAGATTTGAACCAATTAAACGTTAACTCCCTATTTACACCTGTACCAAAAGGACGTGTTGTCCCACAAACAACTTTGAAATACAATAGATCACATGGCCAATGTGTGTGGGAACTTGACCCAGGAACACTAGGAACTATCCATTACACAGTTTTAACCATTTATTTTCTAAGTATAAAAGTGGTCATTATTTTGTTAAAACAACATGAGAAACAGAAACTGTCTCTATGATGTTATCTATTGTTTCAGAAGATATGTGTTAAGTTTCAGCCTTTATGTGAAACAGTTTCGAGAGACAATCTTACATACACAACTTTAAGAGGGAATGCGGACGCAGACGACAATCAAGTGGTGACTGTGCCTCATTAATCTTTGTCAAAACCAGACGAGTGGAACAACAATAATAGCAGCATGCTTTATATTTTTGATTCTATCGAGAAATAAATAATATCCATCCTGTGAACCGTTAATCTAAGATTATCGTATGTTGTTCATAATATATACGATCCAAAGGTGCCGTAACAGGCGGTGCGACTTTAAAAGGCACGCGAGCGCATGCTCGAATACTTGCAATCATGCACGTACGCACGCACACACGTACACACACACACACGCACACACACACACTGTATAAATGCGTTAAGAGTTAATTTCGTCTAACATTTTTATGGTGGCCTATTTCCGCCGCGAGAGAGCGAGATACTTATGACGGTTCGACGAGATAATAACTTGAATGTGCCGAGATTATTGTCACGGTATCTTAAATGTTCGTGACAATAATTAATTAATTAATTAGATAAAAATACATCGAATAATTTCGTTGTATCTTCTTAAATATCTTGATATTTCCATATCTGACATACAGATATAACATTATTTAACTAATTATGTTGTCAAGTTAGCTGTAAATAAATATATTGCGAATTTGTATAACTGTACATATGTGTACCGAGTCAAAGAAGAAAGTGTGACCTCCAATTTCAATAATCAGCCTCGTTACAAATAATGCATTGCTGTAAACTTTTACGTCATATTTGTGTTCAAATATCTTAGATTTATGTTTGAGAAGAAGGTAATGTTTGACTTTCGTGAGAAATTTCAGAAAACCAGCAACTAACAAGATGTCTGTTATCTTTAGAAATATTTGTTTCCCTCTGTTTTAACTTTTAGAGACTCAAACTCTGCCTTGTGTGTTAGAGAATACAACCTGGCGCGGATTTCTTTTCTTTTATAATGTCCTGTGTTATTGGGATGGCTATAGGGTAAGATGCGTAGAACCTGTCTTGAACCACCAGCACCTTTTTTGTTACTGACCGTTTCAAGGCGGCAGTCCTATTGTCCCGTTGGTTTATTGACGTTGTAATCGTTTGCGCGGTTTTGGTTGACTGTGTTTTGTAAAAGCTACAATTCCTGTTCGACCTTTATATCTCCTTCTCATAGTAAAGGTACGTTTCATACAAAGGTATCACTACATTATTGATGCATACATTTTGTATATTTAAAACTTGGTTTGCTAAATTTGTCAATACAACTTTTTGAATATTTCCAAAATAGTTGTGCACACTTTTTTTGACTCAGTATATATATATTGAGAGAATATATTTATAGAGAGAGAGAGATAGAGAGAGAGAGAGAAGATTTTTTTTATTCATCGTGAACGTTAGAGGTAGTTAATGCTTCCCATTACATTTTAAATAAACAAAAAACATAAATTAGTTCTTATACAAAGACTGAGGTCATCCAAAGATGTACCTTATTTTTATAGTTATCGCGATAAAAGTTCTATATTTATATTTATTTTTTTCTCTGCTATATGAGCTATTTAAAGGCATTCTTTGAGTTAGCCTTTCTTAGTAAGGTATGACAGCATTGGGAATCATAGCGGTATATTTGCATGTACTACATGTATCGTTGCCGTTAATAAACAAGAGGTTATCTCGTGCAAACCGTTATTTATTTTGATTTATATTCACATTAAAAACATAAAAAATAGTGTGGATGCTTGAAGCATGATATTTGATCTTTCGTTAATACGTGTTCACTCGACAGCGTGTCTGTTTTCATTTGTGTTTATCTTTTACGGATGCCGTATCCATTGTTATATCCCACAACGTCTTCGGTCGAGGATACACCGATTTCGAATACTAACTGGTATGTATTGTATTCCATTTACTACTTTATATTTACAGGCAAACATAGAGTGGGATGAGGGGAAGTTCGATAAGTCTCGGCAGTCATCCGACACAGCACAAAAGCTGATTATTAGTGGCGTGGTTTGTGGCATACTACTTATAACAGGATTCGTCTTGTTTTATATGTATAGTGGTGTAACAGGGCTGTACAAATAATTTTTTTAGCCACCAGACAGTAATATGACTTCCGGAAGTGGACTTCAGTTTGACTGGCTCGTCTGTCGTATTACATGCAGAGCATTAGGGCAGTGAGCCTGACTTGTCTTCTATGATAGACCGAGCACAAATTAGTTAATAAACGCATATTTTCACAGATTGCTAACATTGGAGATATACACAAACAATCACTGGACATAATTGGACAAAATTGGTCAATATGTAGTTTTTTCTACTCGTATTTAGTGTTAAAGATGCGTACTGTTTAAGTAAGTTTATTTATGTGTATAAATTACCAAGAGCAATGTACGTTCAATTCAGTGAGTTAACTGAAAGTTCTATACATTCTGAAGTTTGTTTAATATTTGCATTTCACGGAAAATACAACTTTAGAAAGGATGTAAGCGATTTGGATGCTATTTATGACTACATTATATTTTATTGATCAATGCCTTTTAAAATAAAATAAAGTTGTAAGCCAAGCACTGTTATCATGTAAGCGATTAGTTAATTGTTTCATTAATTGATGTACTAATAAATACTAAAAGGAGTATCCCTTGGAAGCAACAAGCGCATACAAGAGAGAGAAAAGTAGCAGATTCGGTTTGATTGAGTATGTGGAAATCATCCTTCTTCATTATTTCTTTTTACTATCAGTTGTACGTACGTCAAGCACTCACGGGGAACTACCCCATAAAGTCCGGTTTTACTTTATACTGATAATTTATACAACACAGATTCACCTAGGTGTCGAGTTACTTGTCCAAATACTTCACAAACAATAATTAAACCGATGATGACTAAATCCCCAAAGGACGGTAGCGTTTGATATTTGTCTACACACTTGTCTTGTTGCACCCTCAATGAATTCGTCTCTTGTTGTTCTGGCTTCTGCCAAGTCATTGAGTATTTGCATTGGGGTTTTCTGAGCTTTTGGTTTTTATGTATGTATACCTGATCATCTAAGTATTATACTCACATTGCTTATCTATATAAATCTGGTATACAAGGAAAGATATTACGAATTATTAAAGACATGTACGAAAAGGTGAAATCATGCGTGAAGAGTTGTGGTACTTATTCAGACTATTTCGAATGTGCGGTTGGATTACGTCAAGGGGAGGTAATCTCTCCTTTGTTATTTTCGTTATTTATTGAAGATCTTGAGCTGCATCTACAAAATGATGTGAATTCAGGCTTACAGATTGATGATATAGTTCTGATATTGTTACTGTTTGCTGATGATATGGCCATTTTAGGTAAACTCTCCAGTGGAATTACAAAATAACTTAAATCTTCTATACACATATTGTAATAATTGGGGTCTTGAAGTAAATACCACTAAAACCAAGATAATGGTGTTTAGAAAAAGAGGAGGGCTACTTCAAAATGAACGTTGGACCTATAACGGTCAAAATATCGAAGTTGTAAATGATTTTAACTATTTAGGCACAGTTTTTAATTATACGGGCAATTTTTCATTAAATCAAGAACATTTAATTGGTAAGTCACTAAAATTGCTCTACACTTTATTAGCGAATTGTAAAAAGATTAAGTTAAAGCCAAAAACACTATGCCAATTATTTGATTCATTTGTAGGTTCTGCACTAGGATATGCCGCTGAAATATGGGGATTCTCTAAATCAAAAGTAATAGAAAGAATACAGCTAAAGTTCTGTAAACGGTTGCTTAACGTTAGATTAAATACATGCACAGTAGGTGTATATGGTGAACTTGGGCGTTACCCTCTATATATTACGAGATATATAAGAATTATTAAGTATTGGTGTAAAGTAATAAATACTAATAACATTCTGATGAAAAAACTCTATGAACAAGGTGTATATGACTGTGAAAGAGGTTGTAAAAATTGGGTTTCGAATGTAAAAAAGTTATTATCTGATTATGGTTTTGCCTATTTATTTAACAATTAGGATATGCTGAATGTTAAAACATTTCCATGTGTTTTTAATCAACGAATAATTGACTGTTTTAAGCAAGAGTTAACTCGAAGCAAGAGCGTTAACTCGAACTTGTCGTCAGTGCGTGAGCTGGATTGTAGTGTCCCCCAGGGTAGTTGTTTGGGCCCATGGCTCTACTTGACCTACGCTGGGACAATATTTGACATTGTACCACCTTCAATTTCGGTTCATGGGTTTGCCGACGACCATACGGCAAATAGACGCTTTAAACCATCTGAAGAAGCGACTGCTATACAGGAACTTTCAGACTTTGCAGTAGATACCAATGAATGGATGAATGGGAACAAGTTAAAGATGAACAGTACAAAAACTGAATTTATTGAATGTGGTAGCCGCCAACAACTAGACAAATGTGATGCAAATGAAATCAATATCTGTGGTAAAAACGTTGAAAAACAGCATTGTATTAGATATCTTGGTGCATTTTTAGACGAATCATTAAGTTTTAAAGAACATATCAAACGAAAATGTAAAACCGCTATGCTTAGCTATTTTAAGATCAAGAGTATTCGACAGTATTTGTCTTCTGATGCCACTTAAACACTTGTTCTATCACTTGTAATATCTCATTTGGACTATTGTAATGTCATTTTGTACGGCATTTCCCAAACTGAGCTTTCAAAACTTCAACGGATACAAAACATGTGTGCTAAACTAGTATTAAAACGAACCAAATTTGAGAGTTCAAAACAAGCATTGTTTGATTTACATTGGCTTCCCATCAAAGCACGTATAAATTTCAAGATCCTTGTGTATATGTATAATTGTTCTGTAGGAAAAGCACCAGCATACTTAATTGATTTGTTGACTCCTCAAACCGCAAAACGCTCATTAAGATCATCTCAATCATCTGTAGGATCATTTGTTGTGCCATTTAATAAAAATAAGACTTTTGCAGATAGAAGCTTTAGCACAGTAGGTCCGAGATTGTGGAATAAACTTCCCATTGAAATCAGACAGAGTGAAACTGTGGACATTTTTAAGAAGCAGTTAAAGACTCATTTTTTCAGAGACTATTATTCTCTTTTCTAAGAGCAGTGTGCTTCATGGGATATGACTGTTGTGTGTAATAAAGCGATTATTGATTTCTATATTATGATATTCCTATCGCAACTCTTTTAAAAATTATTTGAGTTAGAAACAGTATATTTTTGTATAGTATTTGCGTACTTTGGATTTTCATTCTATGCAGTATAATATTTTTCTTCCATGTATATATAAGTTTCTATTTCCGTGAATTTCTTTGATATAATGCTTAAAATTGTTGTTTCTGAGTAATAATTTGTTTTATATGACATGCATTTTATTTACTAATTTTCATGTATTTTAATCATTGTACAACGCCATTGAATGTATACTTTGTATGTAGAAATAGGCGTTTAATCAAATAACAAAGTTTAAAGTTTAAAGAGTGGTATGGGTCAATTGATAGCTGTGTTGTTCTTGAAAACTATTAAATATTTTAAATCTGATTTTTCATATGAACACTATCTAAATGTTTTACCTAGCAATTTGAGATTCTTTGTTTCTAGAATAAGATTATCTGCACATTCTCTTAACATACAAACTGGACGGTATGCAAGAAATCGCATACCGAGACATGAAAGATATTGTTTATGTTGTAACTCACAAGATCTGGAAGACGAATACCATTTTATATGTGTGTGTCAATGTTACAATGAACTAAGAATAAAATATATTAAAAGATATTACCACCTAAGGCCATCTATGTTCAAATATATAGAATTGATTAAAACTTCAAACAATGATATATTACTAAATTTAGCGAGGTATATAAAATGTGCTTTAAATGTTAGACTTTCTATTTTGAATGCTTAGTATAAATATAATATTGTTCATCCTCTAACTATGATGATGTAAACTATACTGACAGTTGATTTATATACTCTGTTTACGTGACTTTGTTATATTCGTATATTGTATATATGTTCTGAATGACGATGTACTTTGTACAAGTCTAAATAAAATATCTGTTCTGTTCTGTTCTGTTCTTATCAATTCTACCTTGTTGGTTACAAATATAACCTGGCGGGGATTTCTTTATGTTTACATTGTCCCGTTTTATTGGGAATACAATAGGGTACGAGTGAGGTTTGGTGGACCCTACAACCTACTTTTGGCCACTGACTTCCAAGGCGGTAACTCTATTGTCAACCCGTTTGTGTTTGGGACTATTGTTTGTTTAAGTTTATAGTTGACTGTGTTCTGTGAAAGATACGTTTCCTGTTCAAATTTGTGAATACCTACTTTTATTGCACATTATAATGTTTATAATTCCATGTTCATAATTCTCTCAGATCGTCCTTTAGTTCCTTTAAATACACAAACGCACCTTTATACCATCGAAACTAATTGACTTAAATGTATACGCAAGCAAGAAGGAAACCTTTTGAAATATTTTAAAAGAAAAATGCTTTTAACCTAAATGCTATTTAGCTTCGTGTTGTGTTTTTAGGTGATTGAGTGTTTGCATAAAAAGTTGATCTTTACAAAGATATATACAGACATGGGTCTTATCGGCCTCTGTTTACTGTAGTTACTCTGTCAAGATAATGGTATACTGATTATGTCTGAAAACCAACTGTCAAAACCTGTGTGTGTTTCTTGAGAAGAAGATTTGTTTCACATAAAATAATTTTACATCAAAGCCAAAACATGCCTATTTCTCCATATTTTCCTGTTAGGCGCCATATAACCTTTTGTGTGTTAGTGCGCCTTAAAACCCCAATTCAATTAATCTGACAATCTACTCTCTATAAACAAACATATAATGCCAGCGGCAGCTCATTTTGTTTACCACGAGGTTTTCATTTAACAAACCTAACAATCTAGTATTAATGAAGTGTCTCTTAAATCTAACTGACAATAACTATCCAGCTGTTCTTGAGGAGAGTATGTTTACAGTTTTCCTTCACATTTATATTACTATATAAAATGTGTTCACTCCGCGGGATTCTAAACAGCTCATTAAGACAACGGACCTAAGTTATACAAACTTGAATATCCATGTAAATGGAATGCTTCCAGCGAAATGTAAATGTCATAACAGTGTATTCGCAAAAATGTGTCTGCATGTATATATATATATATATATACTTAAAGTCACCAGGATACTGGTCTCTCAATTTTAACACATTTATTGGGGCCACCCTGAAATAGTGTGAATATACGTGTTTGGTATTTTTTTATGAATTAAGTACACCTACGGGTACTTATGTATCCCCATATAGTCGTAACCTAACGGGTAATTTAACTGTTAACGCCTTTTATTCTCAAACCATAATACTGGGTCTGACCCAACATTTTTGCTGGGTCTTGTTACAGTATATATATACACACTTAGCAAATTATCAAGGGGAGATAACACCTACTCAGGGGCCCAATAAACGTGTAAAATAAGTTATGCGCGAGAGGCTTAATTAGGTAAATGTAGTTATGTTAAACATGCATGTATTATTGGGTCGTTGAATTGTTGGGTCAAGACCCAATAGGCAGATTGAGGACCCAATAGCAAGGTAAGGACACAATATATCGAGTGTAAAAATCATTTTTGACCCAATAAACTGGTGTCTTTAAAACTATATATATATATAGTTTTAAAGACACCAGTTTATTGGGTCAAAAATGATACAACAGTGTTCAGAGAAGAATTAAAGACAGAAAGCAAGTCAAACATTTCAAACCTCTTACCTAGAATGCTTTCAGTGGAAGCCTAGTCAGAAATTACTACAACATTATGAGCAATTCCCTGAAAGCGTATCAGGAGGAAAAAGAAATGGAAAAAAAAAGACATGTCTTAAAAACAGACCACAATTAGTAAAAGTAAAACAGAATATGGGTTATATGGTCCTAGTTGATACTATTACTACGATTACAAGACATATACACAGATCGGACAGGGAAAGTAGCATTCAAGGAGGACAGTCAACCACAAAACACAGAAACAAACATGGAAACAGACAAACGAGAAGGCAAAAGTAATAATAAAAGTAAACGACATCACAAACACAAAAGGGTTGACAATAGGGCTACCGCCTTGGAACGGTCAGTGGCAAAGTAGGCCACTGGGGGGTTTAAACCGGTTCTAGGGTGCACCAAACCTCTCACTTACCCTACTGTCATCCCATTAAAACAGGACAGTGTAAATAAAGAAATCCCCGCCACGATCTAATCTCTAACCAACAAGGCAGCATCAATAGGCAATATAAGTAAAACACAAATATGCTCGTGTAAATATAATACAGAAAAACAATAGCCTAGAAAGCCACAATGAAGGTACTCAATGACTTGGCAGAAGCCAGAGCAGTAAGAGAATACACCATTAAGGGCACGACAAGAAAGATCATGGACAAACATCAAACGCCACCGTCCAAATGGGCTTTAGGTAGACGTCATCATAGGGTCCACAGCCTGTCCAGTCATCGTACAATTAAAGAGGAAAGCATAGTGGCGAACTGTAAAAGGGTCCACCACCAAGCATGCAGTACGTTGCAGAATGATAGGGTCATAACCTCTTTTGATAAACTTTTTAAAAAGTTTAACTAAGATAGTATGAAAGTGATCATGACCAAGAATCTTACGGAGTTTATCAATCACATCACCATAGAAGCTAACAATGTTAGATGTTACTTGAATGCCTCCGGTCACCCCTAGTGTGTCGGGCAACTTTGTGGTCTTCAAATAAGTGTGGCCCACTTTTGAAGCCAAATCCTGAGAAAAATAAATATTGTTGTTCATACATTATTTTGTAAAACATTCACGTTTAAACACTATTTACCTTTACCTTATATTATATATTAGTAGACATCAAGAGCTTGAACTTGAAACCAATATTCAGGACTTAATTACACTATTCCTTTCTTCCAAAATGGAATACATAAATAAAGCATTAAACCATCAGAAGCATCAACAAACTTGCCATCCATTTTCAACCGCAAAATAACCGGGAATCTACAGGGGAATAGTATCACCCGAAGTTTGACGTCATCACTTTATGCGTTTGTGACCACGTGACCCCCCATGCGATCAAATTTTACTTTATTTCGATAACTACTCACTTTTTTTACGGTAAGTATTTTATAATGTTTAAACGTTTCACTTACGCTTAAAATTCAATTTGAAGACCGAAAACAAAAAATAGAAAAAAATAAACGTTCGAAATTGACTGGTCTTCCACTTTGCCTACCTAAAACTTTGCCCTTCATTTGACGTCTGCTGTCCAGCCTACGGATTGAAAATGGCGGCGCGAAACATGACGAAAAATAAATATCGCATAGTATGTGGGAAAACAAGTAAGTTTTCATACTCGCGTTACTGCAAGAGGGCTTCGCCCGTATAATTACCACCATCGTTTAAAATAAAGGATTTTCTAAGTATCTGCACTGTTTGATGTACACGTAGACATTGCCAACGATTGTGAGTATGAATGCGTTTTGAAAGCAGATGATTTTATTCATATTTTCATTGATATGTAAATGAACCTATTTGTTATGGTAATTTTTCGAATGTTTGTATTTTTTTATTTTTTTTTGGTATTTGTTTTTTGGTATTTGTTTTTTGGTATTATGTGATTGCAATTGTTATACATATTATTACATATATAAATAAATAAATGAGAAAGAAAGATAAATACATGAATTTGGTAACAGGTGTTGAGGCTAAGTTTTGCTAGGTATGGTGTACAATAAGTGTGTTATGTGATATGATTTTGGACAACAATTAGACATACAGTGACTCAACTATAGTGGCATATAGATATTACTGCTTGTGATAAAATATCAGTAACTGAAGTTTACTATAGCATTCAGCTGAGCTTCTATTTCCTTTGGATAATGGAGATGTTTGTGGATATCTGGTGAATACTTTCGACGCATGTGATATTTATTGGATTTATTTATTTACTGGAATTAGGACTGGAAGTGTTGCTTGTGGATTGTTGAATATTTGTGCCCTTTGGAGCTTATTTGGGAAGTATATTTAAATTATTTATTTATTTAAATATTGAATGCACACAGTCGGGATACATTGTACAAATGTGTGCAGTTATGGGCAACACATGTGACAACTTGGATATTTATTTAACTTCTTGAAATAACTATTGAATTTGTTTGTGAAAAGTTCTCAAAGGATTTATAATGGCTAACAAGAAGAACCTGAAAAAGAGGAAAAAGAAGTTTAACTTACCTCCGGTTATGCACTGTTCCATATTTCGCAAACAACGCTCTTCGGCATATAAGAAAGGAGAATTTATGGATAAAACGAAATTGAAAACTGCATCTTACCAACTGAAAAGTGTGAAAACCTGTACAAATGGGAAACCACGAATCAAATATGTTTTAAGGCGTTTTCCAATTGTAAAGAGTAAACTTTATCGATCCTTCGTGGACGGAACTAAACTAAAAGTTCATAGATTTGAAGAAACATTAGAAGGCAATAGATTAATAAATCTGAATTTGTTAAAGCAAGCCATATCCACTATATCTATACATAGTGCTGTGTGTGACGAAGCTAGGAAAGTCGCTTTAAATAACCAAAAACACTGTTGAATGAAAGACGACATGCTTTTGATACTGTTATAGAGGGTTAATGCAATGGGTGCGGTGAAATCTTCAAATTAAGCAACAGTGAAACTATTGACACGGAAAAGGGTACATATAGTGAGATTAATATTAAAGCTGTATGGGGGAGTAACGGGTGGTGGATGTTCGTCTCTGAATTAGTGCCTTGGAACAATGGGTGTGCCAGGCATCACTGAACAAAAGTATAGCCAGCTAGAGGAGGAAATTGGAGAATGGCGGAAGACGGGGCTAGAAAAGGATATGAAGAGAGCTGGAGAAGAGGAACGGCAACATGCTATTGAAAGCAACAGCTTTTTTCAGGGTATACCAGCGATTACTGTCATATGTGATGGTGGCTGGTCCAAACGTAGCCACAAGCACACGTATAATGCTATGGGTGGTGTTGCAGTTAAAATGGCACACATACTAAAGAAATTCTATTCATTGGAGTTCGCAACCTTTGTGCTACATATGCAGTCAAGCTCGAACAAGAAACATTGAACCAAGGCAGCACCAATGTATCCGAAACTTGGACTCCAGTGCTCAGTCGATGGAGAGTGACATAATAGTTGAAGGATTTTTAGAATGCGAAAAGAAACATGGTCAGATACATGCATATGATCGGCGATGGAGATAGTTCGGTACTTGCGTCAGTGAAACAACAAGTTCCAATTTGGGGAGTACATGTCAAAAAGTTTGAATGTGCCAATCATGCTACCAAGTGCCTGCGGTCAAGTTTAGAACAACTTGTTTCTGAAAAGCCCCAATATAAGGGAAAATGGGAAGCTAACAAAGCGAGCGCTTGTGCAGTTACTGACAGGTGTTAGATGCGCGATAAGAATGAAGAGTGACGAAGCGGTTGATAGAAATATAGCCATTGACACATTAAAAAAGGACATAAGGAATGCAGGACGACATGTACTAGGTATTCATGACCTATGCTCAACCGACTTTTGCAAGCATAAAGACACGCAACAAAGTAGACATGAAGATCACACTGAAGACGACATTGATGATAGTGAAGTAGGAGATAGTTCTGAGGATGTTCTGGACGATCAATGTAGATATTGGAAAGATAGTACAAAGGAATTGAGCGAAAGTGAAATGTACAAGATCAGACAAGGAGGTGACACACGTGAAGTACATGTTGATGAAGTAATGTTGAAGGATATTTATCTCTACTTAAACAGGTTAGCCATGAAAGCTGATCGCCTCATTGGCAACTTTACATCCAATCTTGCAGAGTCATGGGGACTGCGATCAATGAAAGGACCTGCATGGTCACCTATCGTGTATATGTCAGTAACGGGAAAAAGAGCCGATTCTGTATTCATCGACACATATAGGCGTAGAGCCAAGCAGTTTGACAAGAGCATACGGTCTCAGAAGAAGCCTCAAAATAAGTTAAAGAAGAGAAAAGGGAAACTGGAGAGTCAATCCCAGTGCAACACTAAAAGGGCAAAGTTAGACTATGCACCTAATATCCTCAGTGATGAACCGGACATACCTATGACTGAATTGAACAAAGAATGTGAGAAACTGTATGTGAAGAGTGTTGACCTACAGGAACATGAAATAAAGCATGTGGAAAGAGCACATCTCGATCAAAGCCTGAATGATAGGTGGTTTCACGAACGAAAACTTAAGCTCACAAGCTCCTCATTTGGTGAAATTGTATGCAGGTCCCCGAATAACAACAATCCTTCAAAACAATGTTTTTCCAATAACAGATGCAGTTAAACAGATTAAGACATTTTGTTTGAAAGAAGATGAACATGGCACTGTACAACTGAAAAGAAATCATAAATACTTTTACCAGGTACAAGGCCAACTGAACATATTAAATAAGCCCTGGTGTGATATCGTTGTCAGGAGAACGGACCCACACGACATGTTTATAGAAAGAATTTTAATAGATAGACAGTTATGGATAAAGGTGATGGTTCCAAATGGTCAGCCTTCTATTTTACACACATGTTACCAGAGCTTGCTGTATCAAGATTTAAATGTACATCAGGGATTAGAAAACCATCCATCCCTTGGGTAAGTTCACGAAGTATATAAATGGGTATGAACATTCCTGTATAAATTTGACAAGTACAGATACAGCAACACGCACATAAAGATGTATAATTATATATATACCTTTATTCAATTAATTATAAACATCTCCGTGGCAGAATGGTTATAAACGTTGTGTTGTAAACATTCGCCTCTCACCGCTGCGGGTTCGAATCCCTCTGTGAGCTCGACTGGTGAGAAACTGTCGATTCTTACGGATGGCGGGAGGTGTACAGTACTGGTTCTACCCAGGAAAAGTGGGTGGTCTCCACCACAAGAAATTGACCGTAAATATATATATATAACGTTACATGTGTTGAAAATGACGTAAAACAGAATACAAACAAAGCAAATCAATTGATAATTATTTGAAATGTTTGTGTCTAATTTATGATGTTTTCAGTTCATGTTATACATGTGTGTACTATTAATGCCTGATAGCCGAATGATAAATTTATATAAAAGAAGATATTTTAGTTTGAAGGAATGAACAGTGGTGTTCATGAAATTGAATGAATATGATCCTGAAAACACAAGAAAATACTGTATCTATTTAATTCATAAAAGTGATAAAAACAACTTCCTTTTTATTCTGTTACTGTTGTACATCTTATTTTATTCATTTGTAGTGAAGAATCCACATTCTGTACCTTTAAAAATGTTACAAAGCAGTCGTTTAAAGCATCTGCTATTCAAACGCATTCATCTGTATTGTATATTAATAAGTATAAGTATATATATATACTCAACTTTTATTATAATGCCCCGTGTGGTTGTCGGGGTATAACACAACCACAGCAATCTCAAAAACATACAACATGCAGAGGGTTAGCAATCCACCCACCCGGTCCATTTATATGTTAATTCACATATATAGTTTATATTACTACCATATCATCCCTTATTTTTAATAATTTATCTTCCATATCATCCCTTATTTTTAATACTTTTATCTTTACATATTTACATTAATTTTTAATTAGTACATGTACTTAATTCCTTCATCTTTCGTCATTTTTTGCACACAATATGACCTATTTATGTGTCAACGTGCCGTAAAACACCATTATTTCTTTCATATTTTTATCATGCTCATTCAAAGTCTTCATCCCGACACGGTTAATGCAATCGAGCAAACGTGGCTGCAAATGGAGTGTACTATAGAATGTGCAGCAACTCTGCAGTTCTGCAGGTAAGAAGGTTCTAGGTCCATTCTCCATATGTTTATCTTTATGTAAATGAAGGATGACTCTGGCCCATTCATTCCTGTTAGGCGCCATATGTATAACCTTTTATGTCTTGGTACGCCTTAAAACTGAATTAAATTCATAAAAAGGGTACAGTTGTCAATGACAAATGTATGTCCGAATTGAAATTAAAAAGTCCCATGTGTTTGTGGTGGTGGTGGTGGGGGTGGGGGGGGGGGGGGGGGGGGGGGGGGGGGTATGTTTATATATACATATATAAAGGGTGGGGGAGCAATACATATTGTGTGTCAGGTGAGTGGTGGGAGGGAGGTTCCCTTAAATATATTATTAATATTTGTCAATTTATATGGATACTTAATTGATGCCATCATGTAACATGTTTATCGTTTACTTCAGTTCTCCTCGGAGTATAAAGCAAGGCGTACGTTAAGGAGACTTTCACAAGACATCAGTCAACCATCACCCAATGAAGTGTCTGTATGCGCACTGAGTGATGATCCTCCAGCAAATGCGATAGTACAGGTACATTATTAAAGCAGAAAAATACAACCATACCATTAAAGGCACATTTGAAGTTTTAAGGTTATTGGATGAATATGTAATGTTTCGACTCCTCATAAATTGTACAGATAAGCAAACCACTTAAAATGTATTGATTCTTGCCATGTCATACCGACTTAAAAATGATGTGAATGAACAACATTGCATTATATGCTTGAATCATTTTAAGCGCATGTTAGGCAATGCATGACAGTTTATTTTTAGTACATGAGTCTGAACTTATTCCTAGGTTTCTCCTGCCATATGTTATGATAGAACCTTTCTCACAAGTCAAGCTTCCTGTGGTATAAGAACTCAGCATTGTGGCTTTAGAAGGTTTCAACTGCTGCATGTTTGCCCTCTTCAGCAATGAAGCGCTTTCAAAGAATATTTTATTTAAAAACATTTCTAAAGTGTATAATTCCTATAAAGCAATCTCATGAATATGGTATTTACTCTTTAAAGTTATAAGAAATATACTATTACATTGTATATTTCATATATAGATATTATTTTCAAACAAATATTCACGTAACCATTGCTTTTACATTTTCAGACAACACAACCACTGATTGGAAATATTAGGAACATATTACCATCAACTAGTACAGGTGCTCACACAGTGCAAGGCTCAGAGAAGTTTAAGGTATGTTTTTAGTATGTTAAAGGTATTATCTCACGATTATGCAACATTATATGCTGTTGCCTATAGCACATATTGTTGTGTTTATGATTTGCATTATCCTACACATGACTTTCAGAAATACATTTTTAAAAATAACTATTATAAATGTTTAACTTCATTTTTTTGCCTTAGCCCAAAGTGAAGCAGCCACCTCATGAATGTTCAGCAACTTCAGGAAATGCATACTCGTCTACATCTGAAAGACTAACACACTCCCAAGACACATTGCATACAACACAGTCAAGGTAATTTTAATGAGTTGTATGTGCAGTTCCATCATTGTAATAAAACTTAAATGTCATGTGATAGAGGGTTGATCTGTTCTTAGGGCAATTCCAGAATTAAATCTCATACGGTTAATTCTGACATGGCCCTTACCAGATTATAAATACTGTAACTTATTTATTTCGATATATGCCAACTTCAGAAGATCAAACATTGTTTGCAATTGACCATTATTTAGTTTTATATCTGCAACAAATTTAGTCGAAATAATTGTTTTGAAATCATAAATATTTACTTTTTGCAATCATTTACAATCACTGTGAACAATATGAAATAAAATCCTTGATGTATTTTTTATTAAACAGGTCCGGCAGACAAAGAAAAGTCAAATTAGGTACTACTCACAACATACTTTTTTTCTCATAACATTTATTATACCCAAAAGTAGGACTACTTACCAGATACTCAAATCTCTGTTGTCCACATAGATTTTTTTGGTATAGTGCAAATAAACAGATTTAATAATTAATGCAAGCTGAAATTCACCTTACATCATGTACATTGAAAAGAAGTTTTTACCATTTATTAAACCACCATACAAATAAGAACTGCATACACTCTTTTAACCGCCTCCATCGCTGTTTTATGCATGTCTATATCAGTGCTGACATTTTTCTACAGCATCTATGGATATTTATTTACATAATATACCTCTAACATGATTTAACATCATTATGGGGAGGTATTTTTCTAAACTACACCTCACGGCAGTATGCATGCCATGCTTTATACATGATAAATGCAAATACGAAGAAATGTCACGGTTCCATCTGTAATGTATATACACGTATATGATTGTTTGAGAGAAGGCAAAAAAGCAAAGTAGTGAGAAAGTCAGTTTATTTTTTATTTCAAATCAGTTACAAACTTTCATTTCAACTCTATCTTGTATATTATTACGCAGGTTGAAGTATATTTCAATACTTTAATCAGAAACTAATAAACCTTTGTCACACCTTACAATGCCAAATCATATTACTGACTTATAACTACTTTCGTGTGGTGTTTACATTTTGAAGTCATCCATATTGGATTGTTGTGAGAAACTGGATAACATAGATTTTTCTATTGATGCATTGTGAGTCATATGGACACTTTAAGGAGATTTAAGTTTCCTTTGCCCCTGGACAGATAAATGAAGATTTGAAATATATCATTGAAAAAGACATAATTTCTACAACATTGTGCACCTTCTGGCACTGAATTTGGATATGTTTAAAGTGACTTTTTTCATTCAAGTCCAACTTTTTTTTTTAATCCACTAATTAATTGCAGTGTAACAATATTTATTTTCATTATGCCAGGATAAAAGTTTCATCTCACCGTCTTTTGCATCATTTTTTTGGTTTTTATAAACCACTGTCAGTTTTATCAGAAAGTGTGACGGCCATCTTGGAAATACCTTAAAGTCGAAAAATGATATAAATGCAGTTTGTATAATAGTATCTCATGATCAACCATATCAAAAGCCTTTCTCATGTCAAGGAAAACACTGCCAACAAAGTTTCCAGAATCAATTTGTTTCAACCAGCTATCAACAAGGTTAATAAGTGCTGTTTGGCAAGAACGATTTTTACGAAATCCAGATTGAACCGAGTAAAAAAATTAAATTGCTGAAAGAAAGAGTGCAGTTGTGCAGCTACATGCTTCTCAAAGATTTTGGAAATTGTTGGTTATAATGAGATAGGTCTATAATTGTTCGGGTCATCTTTTGGTCCATTTTTGTGTATTGGTAACACGCATGCCTTTTTAAGCTGATCAGGAAATATGCCTTGATCTATGCATTTATTAATGATTGAAGTGATAGCATTAATGATACAATCCAATGCTGCTTTTATAATACGAGGTCCAATACCATCTATACATTTTGCTTTATTTATATCTAATTTATCAACTATTGGCCTTACTTCGAAAATCGAAATGTAATCTATTTTAAATATTGCCTGTTTTAATTTATTATCAATACGTTATTTTAATTCAGCGTAGTTATTTGCATATAGTGGAGTTTTGTTTATTTTATTAGCAATATTAACAAAGTGGTCATTTAGAGCGTCAGCTATATTTTTCTCCCTCTCAATTGTAACATTATTAATATATAAAATTGGTGGTAATGTAATAACAGTTTGATTGGTCTGTGCAGATATTGATTTAAGATGCAACCAAATACATTTAGAGTCTTTTTTATCTTTAATTGCATTTACAAAAAAACTTTTCTTACCTAAAGAAATCAGATGGTTAGTTTTATTTCTCCATTTTTTATATTCTGACCATTGTTTAGCTTTACTGAACGTATCACGTAATTGTCTTGCCTCTTTAATTTTATCAGAGTACCATTCAGGCTGTTTTGGGCGTTTAATTCGTCTCTGTTTTAAAGGAACATGTTTAAAAAGAGCATAGTTTAACACTGAGTATACATATTCAAGTGAAATGTTTGGATCAGTGTTTCAGCAGTATTTATTCCTGAATTATATAACTCGTTTTTAAATTCTTGTTCATCAATTTTGCCAAATTATCTATAATTTATAGTTGTATGACCGTTTAGCGAATCTTGATTTTGTCGTTTAATTTTCCTAATAAAACATACAGGATAATGATCACTCATGCATATGTATGGTACATTTATTTCGATTACATTTTCAGGATGTGTAGTATAGATATGATCAATTATTTTAGAACTTGAAATTGTCACTCTGGTAGGTAGGCACAAGACCTTGATTACTGAGAAAATCTGACCATTTTTGATTGTCAAAGCCAGCCGTAGGAGAGTAATTAATTTTAATGTCACCTAGAATGTATATTTCTTCGACTTCCTTTGACGAAACGCTATACTAATCTTCAAAAGTATCAATCAAGATTGTAAAGAATTAGGAGGTCGATATATGAAAGACAACATAAATGGCTTGCTATTTGGAAAACATATTTCTAGCCAAATACTTTCTATTAAATCATTTTCAAGATCAAATCTACGTACTGATGGAATTATATCACTAATATATACTAAAATACCACCTCCCTGTTTATTAGTTATATCTTTTCTTTCATATTTATATCCATCAACATGAAGTTCATTATCCGATACATTTGCGGAAAGGAATGTCTCACACAAGCCTAAAATATTGACAGAGCCATGATGCCGAAGACGTACTTTTAACTCGTCAAGCTTATACACTTAACAAAATTCCTAATCGGTCAGTATATATTGTATTACTATTTTTATAACAATGCATGTATTAACACGAAATTTCACATATCGATATTTGAATAGGTACTGCAGCTAATTATAGATTTTTTTCTGGCCGGCTCGCTGTCAAATTAAGCGTGTTAGGCGTGTTGACCAATATAGCACATTTTGCACGTGCAGTTCATGGACACCAATATGCACGTGTTCATGTACATTTTTGTCATTGCTGATGATTTTCCTACTTGAAAAACACATACCATGGCGAGAATGACACAAGAGGAACACGGCCGAGCTGTCGGAATGTTACAGGCCGGAACACCTTTACGACAGGTGAGTTTTATTTTTTGAAATTTCAGAAGAATATCGATATAATTTATTTGTAGCTATTATTTTGGTGGCTATTTCCGTTTTTAACTTTATTTCAGGTGGCAAGAACCTTCAATCGGCGGTTATCCATCATCCAAGCTCTTTGGACGAAATCAACCAAACCGGAAGTGTGGCTGATCGACCCCGACGGTTCAAACAGAGGGTGACAACACAACGGCAGGACAGATACATGATCGTATCACAACTCCGTGATCGTTTTCTACCAGTTACAACGACATCTAGGCATACTAGGGGACTCATGGACGTCATGTATCAACTCAAATCGTACGAAACCGGTTACATGACGTCGGAATTCGATGCCGTCGACCTAGGAAAGGTCCTATCTTAACGAGGAGACACCGCCAAGCTCGCTTAGCTTGGGCTAGGCGACATTTACGGTTCACCAGGGCCGACTGGGCGAATGTTCTTTTCGTCGACGAGACAAGGATTACATTGCGTTGTGCCGACGGCCGCAAACTTATTTATCGCCGGCGTGGTGAGAGAAACAGCGCCAATTGTGTTCTTGAGGCGGACCAGTTCGGGGGAGGATCCATTATGATATGGGCGGGAATTTCGATGTACACCAAAACACCGATCATGTCCATACAAGGCAACATGAATGCACGACGATATCAGACGGACATCATTCAACCTGTCCTTATACCACACATTGCTGCAAACCGTGGTATGCAACTCGTCCAAGAGAACGCTCCGTGCCATGTCGCCCGAGCAACATTGGCAATGTTACAGGCCAATAACATACGAGTCATCCATTTTCCTGCTAAAAGTCCTGACCTAAACCCAGTCGAGCGTGTCTGGGACTTATTAAAACGAAAGGAACGTGCCCATCCTCAGCAGCTGAATCTACGGGAATTGGAGCGTGACGTCAACCGCGTTTGGAAAAATATCCGTCAGCAGTAACTTCACAGATACATTGTATCAATGAGGAGTCGTTGTCGAGCCGTGATTGCTGCCGGTGGAGGGCATACACGTTATTAACATACAACAGATGTCAAATAACACGATTTTGTGACTTTTGAATTACCGGATAGCCTTATTCATTCCTGCAGAAAATGTCAACTCTTTATTTGTTTGAAATGAAATTTTGTTTGTTGATGTGTAATGAATTTCGCTTTCTTATGCGATCAATAAATTCACGAAACTGAATTTACTCTTTTTTTTAATTACAATTTATTGAGGTGACCGATTAGGAATTTTGCTGAGTGTATAGACATTATATGTTGCACATTTAGGTTTGCTATTTTTAATCCCTTTTGTTTAATTTGAAAAATGATTCTATTTGTTACAATGTATATCCATCTTTAAACTACCATCCAATTTACAATTTGTGCTAATAGGTTTCAGATATGTACAAGCACTATTATAACGTTTTACATGTGTAAACTGTACTAATAAGTACGATATTCTTTTAAATTTGTGTTCACACTGTAATACTGAAAAGTGTACTTGCTTTCAAACTAATGACTCTGTAAATGATACTCAAGCTTCCAAACCTGCGAACGAAAATGAAAATTGTTTCTCTAAACAGTAACTGTGTTAATGACACTCAAACTTCCGAACCTTTGAAGGAAAATAGCTACACGAGCGACAATTGTGGTTTAAATGATTTTATGATAGCAGGGTTCGCTCTTGTTTTCCTATTGCCTCCATCTAAAGTCAACATTTCCATCTCGGACGTATAAATTGTGCGGGGTTTAATAATCTCACAGGATTTATGTATGTTCTGTACGAACGTACTGGTCCCTTTGTTCGATAAATGTAAATCGTCGCGCATGAATAGATTTGTAGCGGCGGTCCCGTCCCCGTATATGTACGAGCTGAAGCATTCAATCAAGTGCATTGAGTTAGTTTCTGCCAGTTGTTTTATCGCATCGTTGTACGGAATGACATCCACATCTTTTCTGGGGCATAGTGTGCACAGTTTTACCGAGCACTTTTCTCCAAGAACCCTGTCGATGAGACGTTGGTATTCGGCGGCGAAATTATCAAGTGATATTCCGTTCGATGCATCGTTGCCGCCGACGCAGAGAACTACTGTTTTAATTTGAAGTAGATCTTTCGATTTAATGATATCACTGAGCCGGGATATATACTCGGTAAAAAAAGATTTGGACCAGGGTATATAAAGTCATAGAAAAATAAAACTAGTGGGCAGAATTTAAGTATCTTTTTTAGTAACCAATGTCTACCCTACCCGGTTAATTTGGTACCAGAAACATTAAATTCCAAACAAGATTTGATTTTTAAAAAATATCGAGAACACACAAAGGGTCTGTAAAAAATGTTGCAAAGTCCATACAAAGTAACAGTTACGGACACATTCGAGTAACCAATAAAAAGATTATTATTTTTTCGTAAACTTTCATTGTAAACGATAATTATTGTTGATTGTTGATCTATTGTGAATTATCAACTGAGATAATAATGGTTATGGTTGAATGTCATGGTTTAGCGATCATAGTACGGGTTCGAACACTGCCATGGTCCAAAACTTTTTTTACAGAGTATAGTTGCCCCCGGGTTTGTACTTATTTGCACATCTGTATGCAAAGAAATATAAAAAGATCGGACAGGGAAAGTAGCATTCAAGGAGGACAGTAAACCACAAAACACAGAAACAAACACGCAAACAAACAAACAAGAAGGCAAAAGCAATAATAAATGCAAACGACATCACAAACACAAAAAGGGTTGACAATAGGGCTACCGCCTTGGAACGGTCAGTGGCAAAGTAGGCCACTGGGGGTTTAAACCGGTTCTAGGGTGCACCAAACCTCACACTTACCCTACTGTCATCCCATTAAAACAGGACAGTGTAAATAAAGAAATCCCCGCCATGACATGCAAGCCACGTCGATTTATTCCTTTCAATATTGAACTGCCGATTATTAACGTTGATTTTTAAGTTGAATTGACATAGCTGCTGGCGTTTGATCCCGTTGTGTGCTCTATTTCGACATCACAGATGAATAATTGATTTTCTGACTCTCCGATATGGACTGTAATCGGCGCTGAATAGTATCCCGAATAACTTCTAGTTCTCCTCTCTTTATATCTTCTTTCTCTAATTGTCTATCTTTAGAGTGTTTTATATCATTGCTGTTTTGAGTTGGAACATTTAGCTAGGAGGAGGTAACGCCATTTACCGTCACATTTTGCGATTTCAGTTGATCGGTAATAGATTGTAATCTGCGCTGAATAGATGTACTTGTGCTGCTCAGGTGTGCCTTCAGTTCTTGTGTTGAATCTCCAACATAATCTACACTGACCCAAAATGAAAACTTTACACTTTATTTGTTTGAATATCTGTTTTGTTAGCGTACATGTTGTTGTAAGTTTTACACATGATTATCACGATTTCATTGCGGATAACGATTATGCAATTGTTTTCAAAATCGCCGGTCTATTTATGCGTCCAAGCATGAAAAACGTGTTCCTTACTTTGCACGTGCGCAGCAACAGGTGTTTCACTTACAGGTTTTACACCGACAAGTAATCATTTGCTGCTCAGCACTGATAATAAAAAGTTAATTTGTTTTAAAAAAACTTTTGCATTTAGTGGTGCCACGTCTTTCTGAAGATCAGAGGAACCAAGCTATTGGTATGCTCAGGGCGGGGTCAATGGTAAATAACGTCGCGCGTCATTTTGGCTGCTCCAGACAGACTATTCATAATCTTGTGAATCAGTACAACATAACTGGGTCTGTCACAGATCGTGCAAGACCCGGTTGCGTACGTGTGTCAACGTTACGTACTGATCGCGTTATCACGTTGACTCACCCACGTAATCGTTTTTTACCAGCAACCATTACTGCTCGGTGTTACGGGGTTCATGCACAGACGATCATAAATCGTTTGCGACAGAACCAAGTTCCTATTCGTGCTCGTCGTCCATATGGACAGATTTTCACACCTCGTCACCTCGTCACCGAGCTGGCACGACGTCATTTGCATTTCACGCGCAACCAGTGGCAATCGGTACCTTTCAGCGATGAGTCGCGGTTTACTGTCAGCCATGCAGCTGGCAGAATACGCATCTATCGCCGTAGAAATGAACGACTTGCTGATTGTTGTATTCGGGAGAGAGACAGATTTGGTGGTGGCAGTATTATGGTTTTGGGTGGGATAATG
This sequence comes from Cyrtodaria siliqua, assembly GCA_037043455.1. Taxonomy (NCBI): domain Eukaryota; kingdom Metazoa; phylum Mollusca; class Bivalvia; order Adapedonta; family Hiatellidae; genus Cyrtodaria; species Cyrtodaria siliqua. The sequence goes on along the minus strand of JAWPHD010001546.1, from coordinate 143,623 downwards.
GGAAATCTGAAAACTGAGCTGGTCATTATCCAAGGAAATGTCAATGCTCAACGTTACATGAATGTTTTAAACAACACAATGATACCATTCATGCAAAATAACGGACCTGGCACTTTCCAGCATGACAATGCAAGGCCTCACACGGCGCGTATAACCACATAATTCCTTGCTCAAAATAACGTTAACGTCTTGCCTTGGCCCGCTTTATCCCCGGACTTGAACCCCATAGAACACATATGGGATAAATTGGAGGGCCAGGTCCAATCATCAAATTGATACAATAAATGACCTCCAAAATGCACTTCTGTTAGAATGGCAACGTATTCCAAACGCGCTCATACAACGTTATGTAAATTCAATGAGGCGACGTATTCTGCAATGCATTCGTGAAAATGTAGAGGTCACACTGGTTACTGATGCTTTTTATAACATCACTTAGCGCACTCAGTCAGTAATTTCTTGTTTCCAAATGATGCGATATCTGATTTTTATCCAATAAATTACACAAACACATCGATATGGCATTGAAGCTTCGATGACAAAAAAAATTAACCCCGAATATACATTTATCAACAAAATATATACTTTTGAAGTCTATGTAAAGTTTTCATTTTGGGTCAGTGTATTTGACGTTCTGTTGATTTTACATTGGCCACGTTTTGATTTTTGATACTTTGGAATTGATCTTGTAATTGAGCAAAACGGAAGTCCGTATTTTCAATATGCTGATGGAGTAAACAATGAAGCTGACTGATATTGTCCTGAATGTTCATCGGCATATCATCTGTGCGCCGATTTTCACTTGGAGAAAGTGTGCAATCAAAACGTTCATTCACGGAATGACTCTCTGTTATAAGTACAGCAGTCGAACAACGTTCATTCACTGAATGACTGTCTGTTATAAGTACAGGAGTCGAACAACGTTCATTTCCGGTTCAACCTTCCTCATCGTCTGTATCTATAGTTACCTGGCGTTGGCGATTCATTTTCAGATGTTATTTCTGTGGTTACAACATATTCTACGGCTTCTTTTGCAACAGTAGATGACTTTGAGGATGCGGTTTCTCCAGAATGTGTACCAAAATGATTTAATAAAGTTTGTTTGACACTGTTGTTCATGTGTTCTAATGTTGTGAAATTTCAATGTAATGATTCCACGATATCGAGAATTTTCGGCAAGTCAGTCTCAACAAATGTATCGGCTTTTCTTCCGTTAATCAGGCAAGAGCTGGAAGTGTGATACATGTTAACAGTACATAAGTTCGACTTACCACTGGCTATTTTGTATTTTGTTTCAAGCAAATTTCCCTTATTGTCTGTAACAGGAATCCGTGTGCACTTTAGTGAGCCACTTTCTTTACCGAAATATTCACGGATAGCCATCTTCAATAGTTGGTAAGTTCCAGCGTTGATAAGTTTTATACCACCGCCAGTATGAATAACTTCAATATCCTTTCGTTCTGTAGTATTTAGAATTTTCATCGAAGATTTGTCTTCATTTAAATCATAATTTCTGCATTCCGTTCCGTTGATCATTAAAGAGCCATCGCCGTTTCCGTCCATCATTCAGCATTTCATTTAATTCAACAGAGTTTTTACATCATTTTGTTGGAAAAAATGTCCCTTTTAATTTTAATATTTTATTAAAGTTGACATGGAGATATAAAAACGTAGTCAATATTTTTTCATTTGTTTACGTTACGCTTTCAAAAACTTGCTTATCCGGACGTTTCATAACAGCGAAGTTAAGGCCCTTGAATTAGTTAAACATGTCATATTTTGCCTCGTTATATATATATATATAAGAGCATGCATGGAAGGTTTATGGTTTCAACATTTATACAAATGTATGTTCACTCATTCGCTTGGTCTTGACAAACAATGAACAAACACTCCCGCCTCGTGTGTAGTTCGAGCTTCGGTATGTTCTAGACTGCTTCACTGCGCATGTCCCGTTTTACAAACTCAAGCATTGAAACGGTGAATTTGATAATGCGTAAAGCGCATTGAAACTGTGATATTAGTCAAGCGTCTGATCTACGTTAAATAAAAAGATGTAGATTGTTGGGCTTTCCATAGACTGTTTCACTGCGCATGTCTCGTATAGCAAACGCAAACAAAATGCAGGTGTTTTATGTTTTGTTTTTCACGTTGGGTTTGGGGTGGTATTTTCGAAATTTTCCAGGGTGACTAGTGTGTTTTCCAGATGTTTTTTTTTTCATGGGAGGTGGTTTTAAGAGAATGAGGGTAAAGAAGATTTTATTAGGAAAGGCTAAGCGGCACAGATGTCAGGGGAATATTTAAAAATAATCTACATAGGGTTATTCTGTAGATTTTCTGGATGTGAATAGAATAGAATATGTGATTATCCAATTAAGGATCCACAAGAGACAATACATACAATTAAATGGAGAAAACTCTCCATGTAAATACATAATTGTTAGAACTATTATACAAGTTAAATGCAATGTACAATTATAAATGGCTCTTAACTGTAAAGAGTCCTTAAGAAAATGTAAAGAGTCCTTAAGCTTATGTATACTATTACTGTTTTCGGTGGTCATGATCCAGAGAAACATTTGAGAAGAGTTAAGATTTGAAAAAAATTGGACAGTCAATAAGTATACTTGCGAATAAAAATATCTAGAAATAATGAGTAACAGCTAGAGTCAATTAAAAAAATGAGCTTCATCTTCAATTTTAGCATCTGGACACATTTTGCATAGTCTGCGTTCAACAGGGATAAATGGTTTGGAATATCTGCCTGTATTTCTATTAAGATTGTGAGCACTTATTAAATTTAGTAATAAGGCATCTCATGTTTAAGTCTTTAGTCAGGTATAAGTAAAGCTGCATACATGAATTATCTTTAATTTGTAGGTATGTCCGCAATTTACATCAGTCTTTTCTCAGACCAAACACTAGTATATAAGTGAAAGAGAGATGTTTTAAGAAGCCATTTTAAAGTTCTCCGATCATGTTTCGTTTCATGACGGAACAACGTTTATGTTTATTTAAATCGAAATCAATACACGACAATATATATTTACAATTCAAACATTGCGATATCTGTGAAAAGCGAGAATAAGATTGTATTTGATGACGAAAAAGATTTGAACAGGTAAATTAATCCACAGGTATATGTATTTCTCAATTATCGGGCAATAGTTGTGCAGCTATACAGTTCAGATTAACCTCATTTCCCGTGCAGTCACGCAGTGGTAAAAGTCATATGTACATCATGCAAATAATGCATATTTTTACATACAACTTAGTAGCGGTTTTCAACATATGTTTCTCTCCGGGACTATCAAGAAATGTTCATATCATGTTTAAGAGTTAATATTATTAATTGATAATACTACAAAAAGGGTGGCCATTCATCTTTAACCTATTTGGTTTATATTGAATAAGCTGGTACTTTTCTACAGGACAAAGTCTAGAATTTATAATAAGGAAAAGTACCATGTATAATATCTTTTTTTTTTAGATATTTAGAATACATTATGAGCATTAAATAACAATGATGTTGGTGAATTTTCAAGGTGTGGGATGGGGATGTGTTTCAAAAAAAAAAAATGGAGGTAAGAAATCGATTTCTAGAGGATTACGGTGGTATTTCGTAGATTTTCCACGTGGCAGGAATTGGAGAAAGGCTTTTCCGTTTTTATTTTATTGTTTAAATCCAGGGGTGTATTCTGGGCTAAAAAACATTTCTAAGAGTCAGGTAACGTTTGTGCGTGATAGTGCTGAGTATGGTCAGGGTAATGAAGATGCAAATCATTTCCTCTTTGAATGTATGCAATTCAATGTTGAAAGGCTCGAACTCTTCCAGTGAATACGTTCGTTTCATCATTTAAGCTCAAATACATTATTGTTTGGAAGGTTCTGGAATATCCCATCCCTGCCTAACAGAATTGCATTTATGTATAAACCTCGGGTTATGATTCGCCCACACCCGCCACCCCGCGCCCTTCAACAAATGTCTAAAAACAAAACTTGACTGTGCATAGTGAGTGCTCAAGTAGCTAAGTACTGTGCGTGCTCAAGTAGCTATGTACCCAAGAAAGATACAATCGTCCAGAACTGCGTCAAAGAAAGGATCGTAGCTACCTGTATGTAGAGCATGCGTACACATTGCAAAAAGAAGAAGCGGTCCAAATGGCCCTGCGTCGCTCACTTAAGAACTTTCGCAAAGAGGAAAAGTAGTTATAAGTGCATTGATTATTAGATTGAAAACTGTGTACGACATAAGGTATAAAAACTCCGGGGCACAGCTCTAGGAACTTCATTTGTACAACGGTTGTAGTCTAGGAGTTGACATTGATAAAGATAGATAGATATTTTATTGATTTAAACTTTTACAGTTTCTCATCATTACATACATTATGTAATGTATGATAATATTTACAGTAAATTTACAGTAATTAGTCACATTATGATAATTTAGAATTAGAAATAGTAAATAAGATTATTGATGTCTTTAATAATACTTCTCGGTATATTGATGACATACTCAATATTGATAATCCGTTCTTTGCTCATATGGTTACTAACATTTATCCACCAGAGCTCACGTTGAATAAAGCCAACAGTTCGGATACAGTAGCAGCATTTCTCGATCTTCATCTCTCGATTTCAAATGATTGTATTCATACTAAAATCTATGATAAGAGAGATGATTTCAATTTTAACATCGTTAACTATCCACACCTGGATGGAGATGTACCTCGTGCTACCTCATATAGGGTGTATATCTCCCAGCTTATTCGATTTGCTAGAGCGTGTAATGATGTTATAGACTTCAATGATCGTAATCAAGTTATTACAAGTAAACTTCTTCAGCAGGGTTTTCGTTATCACAAACTACGTAGATCTTTCTCTAAATTCTACCGCCGCAACGAGGGCCTGCTGGAAAAGTACAACACCAACCTTAAAACACTTCTGCGACTAGGCATATCACAACCCTCATTTTATGGAGATGTGGTCTATAAACCTCGAAAGTTAAATGGGTCTGACGGGTTTCCTGACCGCTTTACAAATTTAATCAGGAAGTTCGTCAGAAAAGGATATAACCCTTTGGTTTTACAGCGCACTGCATGTTTAGTGATTGACCCCTCTACAGTCAGTCATTACGCTTCACTTTTCACTTGTGCGTTGACTGGACTACCTCTTGGGACTCTATGATTGTACCCACTGAAACCCCAACTAAGGGAGGCGGGTGCATGAGCTTTCGTCCCTCAGGTTTTCTGGTCGTACCCTAGATTGGTTTTCTCTTTAGCTGCAACTACTATGGTTGTTCAGTACGATTCTGGATACATCCTGAGATGTTTATATTATTTTGTATGTATATCTTTAGTTAGTTTCTCTGGATGTGGACTTTATTGTTAGAGATTTCCTTTAGATGGGATGTAGTTTTGTTTACACCGACTTGTCTATTTGGGCGCTGAAGACAGGATAATAGCGAGGATTGTGCGCATATAAAATCGATTCAAGCGAACCAGTAGGCCTTATTGCCTACTGACCGTTCCAAGTCGGTAACCCTGTCTTCACCACCCTTTCTGTTGTTTTTTGTCTCTTTCATTGTAGTTTCAAGTCCTTGTTTGCAGTACAGTGCGGACCTACGATGCCATTGCGTTCGGATGCTGTGATTTCTATAGGACCCTATATCATTTAGCTATCTCGGAATAGTTTTTACCACTGGTGGGTCCTTTTCTGATTCATGCGATACATTATCAGGACAGGCGCTAAAAGCAATTTTTAAACTTAACAGTTATCTATACTCAGCAAAAATAAAAAGCATCCACTTTGTTTTCCTGCAAAATCTGAGACTGTATGAAAAAACTAACAATTGTAGCATGATTTTCTTTTAATAACATTTTTGTTCACACAAAATTTCATCGAAATATACCGAATGCTTAAAAAATAAATCAAACTTTAAAAACATAGGTGCGAAAACGAAATTAACAAAACTTAACAAATGTAACGATTAACGACAATAGCACCTATTTAGCAGTCTTAGCCCATTCAAATACACAGAAATTTTTTCAAAACCTCACTAATATCGCATGTGTCCGCCGTAACATTGAATACACTAAAAAATGCGACGTCGCATGCTTCTGACGTAACGACTGACGAAGCATCGAGCAAATTTGGGATGTCGTGTACGTCAAGATGACCCTATCTAAAGTGTTCAGGACCTTGCAGCAGCACTTGTCCGCGAATGGAACGCATTAGCCCCAGAATTCGTCCGTCGTTACGTCAGAAGCATGCGACGTCGCGTTCTTGCGTGTGTTCGGTTTAATTGTGGACACATGAGGAGATTTTGAATATTTTCTGTGTATTTGAATCGACTTAGACTGCTGTATCTGTGCTATTGTTGTTACCGTTACATTTGTTAAGTTTTGTTAATTTCGTTTTCACACCTATGTTTTTAAACTGTGATTTATTTTTTTATTGTTCGGTATATTTCGATGAAATTTTGTGTGAACATCAAACAAAGATGTTATTAAAATAAAATCATGCTACAGTTGTTAGTTCTGTCTTACTGTCTCAGATTTTGCAGAAAAACAAAGTGGACACTTTTTATTCTTGCTGAGTATATATAAATTTACAGATATATCAGTAGGTCATACACTAGACTTATTTGATAAACTTGTATCGCCTATATTATGTTATGGATCAGATGTCTGGGGATATATACAAGCTGATCAAACTGAACGGGTACATTTAGAATTTTGCAAAATGCTGTTAGGTGTTAAAATCCAAACCCAAAATAATTTTATTTACGGTGAGCTGGGTAGAATGTCTATGAGGCAACGCAGATTTGTTTCAATGATAAACTATTGGATTAAGATTCTGAGATGCAGTGATTCTAAATATGTAAAACTTACGTACAATATGATGTTAGCTGATATGCAGAACAATCCAAATAAATCATCATGGACAACAAATATAAAAAATATGTTAGAACATTTGGGTTTCTATCATGTTTGGTTAAACCAAGGCGTAGAAAATGTAAATGTGTTTATAAGTTTATTTAAGCAAAGACTAAAATATTGTTTTACACAAAACTGGTCCGAACAAATTGAAAACTCTATTAGAGCTAGAAGCTATAAACTTTTCTCTGAGTTTGACTTTAAAAGGTATTTAGACAAAATTACAATAAACAGGTTTCGCTTTGCATTAACAAGATTAAGAGTGTCCTCTCACAGGTTAGAAATCGAGACAAGCCGTTGGCAAAAACCAAATAAGACTCCATTAAATGAAAGAAAATGCCAATTATGTAACACTCTAGAAGACGAGTTTCAATTTTTACTCGAATGTCCCCTTTATTCTGATCTTAGGGTACAATATATTAAAGCTTATTATTGGGAACGCCCGAATATACCAAAATTTATAGAATTAATGAAAAATGAAAATGTTAAAACAATAAGAAATATTTCGAACTCTACACACAAAGCATTCTTGAAGAGAAATAGTATGTTCTATTTGAATTAGGACAGAATAAGATTTCATAATAATTTTAAAAGTCACTTTTGATTAATTTGAATGAGATTAGGAAGTATATGTTATTCTATAAGTTCAACATTTTGTTTACTTACTTATTTATTTATCTATTTATTTTACTTTATTTTGTGAACATAAATGATGTCTTGTTTATGCGTTAATCTACACATCCAATTTCTTGCATTTCTTTTCTGCAAGATCTTAACTTCATGTGTCATGATTAAGGCAAATATAAAACCGAATTGTATATTTCCATGTAATATTGACTAGGAATGTAACCTAAATTTTAACCTCATTGCATGAGGTTAAATCGTTTTGAGTAGTTGTAATGCATTGGGACATCTGTTATTATAATTATTGTTATCATTTTGTTAATTAAGTTAGTAGATGCATACTGATAGGCCTATGGCTTTTTATATTAATAAACTATCTATATATTTGATTATAAAATAACAAATGTGTATTCATCAGATGGACAATAATAAATATATTACATATCATGTTTGGTATGTTTTGAAAACTTCAAATATGTCATTTAATAAATAAATGGCCGTTTCAGTTTCATATATTATGTTGTTTTTTCTTTCCAATTCCAATTAAACTATGATAGACACATCAAACCGAGCACAACTAAGTGAGTGTAGGGTTATATAAATAGTGCATTAGTAAGGTTGGCATAATAAATATATTACATATACTGGTAAAAGTGATGCATGCAAGCCATTGACTGTTAAATTATAAATATGATGTGTTTGTATTGTATACTGATAGGCCATTTGGTCTTTTGTATTAAAACAGTTTACATATTACATATACATAATGTGTAATACATAATTATAATCACATGGCAGGTTACCCATATTTCTACACACTCACGTATAGTTCAATTGTCAATACATATACTCCTTAATTAATGATAGATCATATCAATCACACATTTTAATCAATAATCCAAGGATATAAAAAAACAAAAGGAATTATATCTAAAATAACATTTTGTATGAGGATGTAATGGAATATGTTTAAAAAAATAACTTTGGAGAAGAACACCAGACAGTAAACGCCTATGACAAATATTTACTTCAATTAAAACGTTCTTTCTTCTTTGAATATTGTTACACATTTAAATATATTTGGCCTTTATATGTATTATATAGAGGATCTTAATGAGTACTCATTCATTATTGAATTTATTAAACGAGTTGGCAAAATGATATAATGCGAGGCTCTTTCCGAGCATTATATCATTTTTGCTAACGAGTTTAGTAAATTAAATAATGAATGAGAACGAATGTTAGATACTATTTATCACATAACTCACATATCGACTTTTATTGCATTTTGCCTGAGGCTTTAACACGCGAAACCGACATAAACCGCGGGAATTGGATCATAGTCATTATCGTGTTTTTTTTACAGTGCGTACTGTGCTTATTTGCCTAGTTATATAACTAGCGGTATATCAAACATATAGAATCCCTAGTTATATAACTAGCGGTATATCAAACATATAGAATGGAGTTATTCCACTTCCACACCGTAAGTTATGTAATATTTTCTGATATATTTCTAATATCATTATAAGCTGTACAAATTAAAACAAAGTGCACTTCAATTTCAGTTTAATTACATATTCGACCAACTCTTTCATTTCTTTCAATGCTATTTCTTGCATAACGACCTGTCTCAATTACTAAGCTATACTAAGATAAACGTAATTTAGTAAAAACACTTCGTAATATGTGTGTATATAAAATATTCAGTTACTTTTCATATCCAACATTATCTTTAACATGTCTACACATTTGATAATACTCTATTTTCTTGTAGATCAGTGTTCCATTTTTTAAATAAAGCAATCCACCAAGCTCTGTTTAAAGCTAGATACAAAATGTTGATGGTTTGCCCTTATAGGATCATACCATATATACATAAGCCATAAGTATTAAGCAGATATTTTACATGGATAACCAATTGTTTAAACCACTTTCACAATCAGATAATGAAGATTTATATATATATATGATACACTTATATTTTCTGTTGTAACTAATGTCAACCAATATCTAAAGTATATATTGTGATAAATAATGGATAACGCCCCAATTCGCCGTAAACACCGCCATTACTCGTTATCAGTTTTAATGTGTTTACAAAACTTGAGATGAATTCCCTTTATCTCCTTCGATTTTGTGAAATCCCACATTTAACAGCCGTAACTGAGTATTGATGAGACAAAAGCATAAACAAATTAAAGGAATGTTTTAGGTTTTAGTTCAGTTTTTTCTTATGTTTGCAGTTAAAAGATTCATAGCCTTGCCGCACATAGCCTGTTGATTTAACGTATAAGACCCAATGTAGTTAAATAATTAAAATCATCAGAAACCTCTAATAATGGCACGGTATAAGAAAAAAAATCATCAACGGTTACTCTGCCTCTTTTAATAAACAAAAACTGTCAACATGTGTTCAGCGGTTCTTTAGTAGAAAATTGTGTAAGGTTTTGACCATATAGGGTAATGGCGGCCATCTTGGATGTTCCGTTAGTTGTATAACTTTGAAATCCATTGACCTCAGTATCGTCCATGTGAAATTTTGGTCAAAATTGGCCTTGCAGTTTCTGAGGTGATGTTGTTTACCCCACACCCCACCCCACACCCACACCCTCCAATATAACTCCATTCCAGCGTCGGCCATCTTGGATATGGCGTTGCACCAATTTCAACAAATTTAAAAATCATTGACCGAAGGATCATCCCATGTAAAATTTGGTCTAAACTAACCTAGCGGTTTTGGAGGATATTTTCCTATATTATTCTATGTAAATGTGTGACCCCCGGGGCGGGGCAAGACTTGACCCCAGGGTCACCATTTGAACAAACTTGGTAGAGGACCATAAGCTAATGCTACAAACAATATATGAGAGATCATTTAGAGAAAAATATTTTGTAGAAGATGTCGTTTACAAATGCGCTATATAAGTATAACATGTAAAATCTTCATAACCAAACTTTGAAACCCAGGGGCACATTTTTTACCCTAGGAACTTCGTTTGTAAAACTTTTGCAGTCTAGAAAATAAATAACAACTTTTAAAATCTGTACAGCGATTCTTGAGAAGAATATTATTCAAGATGTTGAACATATATGGTAATGGTGGCCATCTTGGATGTCATATTGACCTAATGTGTAGAACTTTGGAAGGCATTGACCTCAGTATTATCCAAGTGAAATTGTGTCAAGGTTATGACAATATATGGTAATGGCGGTCATCTTGGGTAATTGTATAATTTTGGAATGATTTGGCCTCAGTATCATCCGTGTGAAATTTGATCAGAATTGTCCAAGGAGAATCTGTTTAAGCAAGAGCTAACGGACGACGACGTACGGACAAAATGCGGCCACAATACCTCAGTTTGAGACTTTGACTCAGGTGAGCTAAAAATAATAATAATAATAATATTAATAATTATAAGTACAAAATACAATAAAAAAGAGGGGGCATGGGTATAAGGTAACGTCTTGTCTTTTTTAGTTTTCCATGAAATTTTCAAAAATATCAGACTAATTTATCAACATTTCAGAGGCAGATAGACCTGTAATTTCTAGAGGGTATTGGAGCAAGGGTCTCACAGTTTAAAAGTAGATAAATAAATAAATAAATAAATAAATAAATAAATAAATAAATAAATAAATAAATAGATAAGTAAATAGATAAGTAAATAGATAAATAAATAAATAAATAAACAAACAAACAAACAGACAAACATACAAACAATCAAACAAACAAACAAATAAATAAATACAAACATAATTTAAAATAAGAAATATAAAAAGATCGGACAGTGAAAGTAGCATTCAAGGAGGACAGTAAACCACAAAACACAGAAACAAACACGCAAACAGACAAACAAGAAGGCAAAAGCAATAATAAATGCAAACGACATCACAAACACAAAAAGGGTTGACAATAGGACTACCGCCTTGGAACGGTCAGTGGCAAAGTAGGCCACTGGGGGGTTTAAACCGGTTCTAGGGTGCACCAAACCTCACACTTACCCTACTGTCATCCCATTCAAACAGGACAGTGTAAATAAAGAAATCCCCGCCATGATCTAATCTCTAACCAACAAGGCAGCATCAATAGACAATATAAGTAAAACACAAATATGCTCGTGTAAATATAATACAAAAAAACAATAGCCTTCAAAGCCACAATGAAGGTACTCAATGACTTTGCAGAAGCCAGAGCAGTAAGAGAATAAACCATTAAGGGCACGACAAGAAAGATCATGGACAAACATCAAACGCCACCGTCCCAATGGGCTTTAGGTAGGCGTCATCATAGGGTCCACAGCCTGTCCGGTCATCGTATAATTAAAGAGGAAAGCATAGTGGCGAATTGTAAAAGGGTCCACCACCAAGCATGCAGTACGTTGCAAAATGATAGGGTCATAACCTCTTTTGATAAACTTTTTAACAAGTTTAACAAAGATACTTTAAATGACGTAGTAGATCTATCGAATTTGTGGAGACATTTTTAGGACTAAACCGTCAGGTGAAACGTTATTCTGAGCATTATTACACAAAGTATATTAGTAGATTTTCTAGGAGTTCGGAATTTGAACAAACGCTTTCCAGGGTAGCTTTTGTTTGTTTCTGTAAGGGTATTTTTGAAGAAACAAATGTAGAGGGTATTTTGTTGACTTTCTTGCTAAATCCTGGGGGATGGAGTGGTGGTAGTGCGTATATTTTGGCGGGAACAGTTCATTCCTTTCAAACAGGAGTTTATTTCTGTCAAATCCTCGGTGTGTTATTCCCGCCGACGCCGACCCTCCCCACCTCGCAATCCCTCATTTAAAAGTAAAAATCCTTGTATCCATTATGTCATTCAAATAGGGTAGTACAGTTACATTTTTTATAATCAAATAAAAATAACTCAAACTTAGTATGTGCTATGTCAGTTGCAAAATCACAGATTCAATCTCAAATAAATACGCCTGCACAATCTCCATAAACATTCTATTAATAGACGCAAACAACTGTTTGACCAATGAATGCCTTCTAGTTTGATCACGTGTAGTGAGTGCTGACAGTCGTGAATTGTATTGACGGCTGTGTTGGTGTAGCAGTCTACGGTATGTTCGAAATCTTGATATTTCTTGATATTTTTTTTATCCGGAAGGCAACGTCACACAAAATGGCCATTAGCCACACGTGTTGATGTATAATTTGCGCTGAATGTTTATTTTTTACATTCCAGATGAAGGTTTTATCACTGCTTTCACGTAAATAAACTATTGATGGAGCAATCGGCTAAACGACATTGCAAAATTTAAATGATAACTTTGATTTTGAACGCAAATCTGTGTTGGCGGGAATCTAAGGCGCGATGACGTAACCAATATGAAAGACTTCGAGTTAGTCTGGTACCCTTCCCCTACTGCGCTCGCTACTCTCTCTTCGTGGGGAGAGTAGCGAGCGCAGTAGGGGAAGGATACCAGACTACGCAACACCTCTCTCACGCCCCTAGCACGGCTTAAACGGTGTTGTACTTTAGGGGGCAGACATTTTTTCTCCGTATCAGTTCAGCGGATGGCCCTGGATTCAACTATCTTCCTCTGTACAAGTTAGTCACACGCCTGAAAAAGAAATAGTACACCAATGAATCTACAACACCTACTGCTTTACAAATCAGATATAAGAAATATTCAACCACAGCTCTTACAACATACTGACACACTCAATCTGTCTAACAAAGTCGCGAAATCTGTAACTGGTCCGAGTCGATGTGGACATTTGTCAAAACACACACACAGGTTAGGCGCCAATTATAGGACATTTATTCTTGCTGTCAACACTCGGTATCTTGGTCCCTCCCTAGTTCATCAAACATGGTTATCTAAGTTGTATAAGGAAGTGGTGGTGAGGATAAAAGATAAAGAAATAATTCCGTGTATTTCAACTTGCGCTTTAGACTATACTAGTTATAATATGAATCGGGGATTTTCTGGTGGTAAGTATATTTAATCTTATGCTTTATTACTTCCTATTTTTTCATTTTTAAATAATTGTTTACACATACGTATCATTTAAATATGAAATTGTTAAGCATTATTAGTTCTACTGCTAAAATGAAATACGCCTTAACAATGTTACTCCTTAACAGTGTACAAGAAAGCAATATTAACTAGGGTAACATATATATGTACCTGTAATGATCTATAATCACTATTTATACACATATATAATAGCACATACAAGTATCAAGAAGTACTGTGTATACATACATATAATATCACATGCAAGAATCAAGTTTCACTATTTATACATAGTACATGTACATATAATATCACATATCATTATTCTGATCTGGCACCTGTAATGATAAAGAATCCCTATCTATACATATATATATATATATCACATACAACTATCAAAAATCACTATTTATACATAAATATAATATCGCATGCCATTATTCTAGTAGGATTTAAATACACTTAGTGTTTACTCTACGTTTTTTAAACCAATCAGATGACTCAGAATATCGTTTATTCATTAACATTTTTACTACCAGCGCTCTTTATGGTTTAGGTGTGACCTATATAGAGACTATCTATAAAACTTATCGTACACATTAAGCCGGATAGAGTCTATGAAGAAAAATATTCACCATTAAGACACCGAAAGGGAGGGAGCGTAACATAATCGCATAAAGCTTGAATACACAAACGAAATGTTATCCGCAGTGTTGAAGAAATACATGTTATCAGTGGTGAGTACATAAATGTTATCAGTGTTGAGTAAATAAAATAGAGTGTGATAATGGACCTTTTGAAACGGCCGAGTACGACACATACAAAATATTGCAGTCTCCGTTTGATTGAGCGGTAGTGAAATATGCTAGCTACCGTTCACGCCCTCTAGCCCCGGGTTAAGCAGAACTCAATATTCATAAAAAATCAACAATACAGAATGTTAACCATACCGAAGATGGCAAGCATATGGCGGTGGATATAGCAATATTTGTTTCTTTATTTCATGTGTGAAGCAGATGAAGCATAGTAAGAGTTTAACTTCTCAGATGGAGGGAGGGAGGGGCGAAGGGCGGGCGGACTGACGAACGGAGGGGCGGAGGGAGTGATAGAGGGAAGGAGGGGAGGGAGGGAGGGGCGGAGGGCGGGCGGACTGACGAACGGAGGGGCGGAGGGAGTGATAGAGGGAGGGAGGGAAAGAAAAACAATTAAACAGGGATAAAGCAGGAAATGGGAGAGAACATGTCGAAGAGAGATAGGTCGGAGCGAGATGCAGAACTAGAAGGAAGACGGGGATAGAGAGAGTGATTAGCGACACAGGTCAGCAATAATAATACCGCTAGGCTTGGTGAAGAAAACTAGGTAGTTGCTTCATTACAATACACGTGAAACTTACATAAAGAGTAAGTATAAAACACGAACAGACAATGTAGTACTCACAGAACACTTTCAACGAAAACACGCATTCAAAAAAAAACGATTACAAGGAAACGGAGACCTAAAGTATGCAGCACCATAAGACCATACTTTTTTTTTTTTGCTATGCTTAGCGTCATCGGACTGGTAGGTTTTTGAGTGGCTGGGCCAAAAAAATCATGGGACATTCATCATGTGACAACCATCGGAAACGCATTTCCGCGTCGCCGACAACGCAAAACAAGTGTTCTACAAAATGACTAGGGAAATAAACAACGTGATCAACTACATCAATTCCTAATTAGAACTTGTTTTGTTGTTTAAATATGGTTTTAATTGAAAACAATTCCAAAGTTTGATGAAAAATACAGCTGTTCTTTAACGAATCTTCGTTTGTGTTTTTTCCTGTCGGGTAGGTAATTTTCGAATAAGCAATTTGACGCTAAACATAGAAAAAAACTCGGGATCAGAATTACAACCTCGTCCCTGGTTGCAATTCTAACCCCTCGGGTGAGATTTCTCTATCTGACATGGATACTCATGGTGGATTAATATTTCTTGCATACCGGACAAGGATATCCGTCATTTTACCGGGGCTAGATATTTCCATCTCGCCCTAGGGTCGAGATAAAATTCACGCGCGCCAACATCCGGTATGCAGGAAAACATGCAAAACGTTAGTAGCTGGCGGTGTCAACGCACAAAATGCCTCTGATATGCAAGAAAAAGAATCTATCATGGGTATTCGGTTCAGATAGGGAATTCCAACCCTCGGTATAAGTGTTTTAATCGGAACCTCGGCAGAGCCTCGGTTCAGATAAAAACACTTATACCTCGGGTTGGAATTCCCTATCTTCACCGGATACCCATGAAAGATTCTTATAATTCTTTTTATTATCAGTTTTGGATATCACGTATTTGAATACAAAATGCAATACCTGTGAAAAGCGTGAATAAGATTTTATTTAAAGACGTAGAAAACTTCGAACAGGTAAATTAATCTACAGGTAAATGTATTTATCAATTATCTGGCAATAGTTGTACAGCTATACAATTCAGATTTATCTCATTTCCCCATGCAGTCACTAAAAGTAGTATCTACGTAATGCAAATAATATTTTTTTTACAAACAACTTAGTAGCGTTTCTCTCCGGGACAATCAAGAAATGTTCATAGTTACATTTGTTAATTGTAAATACTACAAAAAAGGTGGCCATTCATCTTTAACTTTATTCCTATTCGTATACGTTGCAACTATATACGTGGAGCGCTGTGGTCTAGTGGTAGAGCGTTGGATCCATGATCCAGAAGTCGTGGGTTCGATTCCCGTCATTGTCATATGCGTTGTGTCCCTGAGCAAGACACTTTATCTGCATTGCTTAGTACTGGTTCTACCCAGGAAGACATCGAGAGTGATTCAAATAAGTTCATACAGCTTTCGTTACAATCGATGTAAAATAAATAAGTTTAAACTAAGTTGTAATGCTTCGGAGTGCTTCGTCAACTGTTTCAGTTTATGTGTTAATAAGCATATTCTGCCTTTAAGTTGTTAATAATAAATGAGCAAAACAGCCTACCTGACATGGTAACCTGACTTTCTGAAAATCTGAAATAAAATCTATATAAAAAGTTCACGTTCCCACGCTTTCCCGTTATTGTCCTGCAAGAGATCTATGTCTGCGTAGACAAAAAAATTACATCATAAATTTACAGCAGTCATTTACGACGAATTACCGGAAGTTGTGCAATATTTGTTTTCCAATGAATCTCACTGTAAACATGCACGTCAGAGTCTGACAAATCCTTTGCCCGGGCTACCAAAAGTCGAGCTTTCGTTACAATCGATGTAAAATAAATACGTTTAAACTAACTATATTGTTATTCATGTATTTATGTACAAAGTAATATGTTTTACCTTTACGTTTGTACCTTTACGTTTGTCTGTTTGCGCGTCTGTTTGCGTGTTTGTTTTTGTGCTTTGTGGTTGACTGTCGTCCTTGAATGCTGCTTTCCCTGTCCGATATTTTTAGCCTTCTTAGTATGGTTGGTGAAATTTCCTTTGAGAAATAAACAACATTAAAACGTTTATTCGGAATAACTAATGGGGCGGACTCCGGAAATAATGTTGGGCTATCCTCAATGGCCAATTGTGTTAACTGTGTTCTGCATTGTCTCTGAATGTCAATAGACTAGTTAATCCGATTGTATCCTATATAGTCTAATCTAATATATATTTCAGGGACCATTCTTTCGCAATTGGAAGGTCCAGAACAGGAGAAGTATGTTCCTCCCTATAACCCGTATGATAACCGAGGCATGCATGCTACTGGCGATCCGCACTATGGACCGTCCAGTTCCGCCAGTGGGAACATTGTAAGCATCTACTTAAGTATGAGGGTTGGATCACGTAAAACAATTTTAGTGTAAACTATATAAAAATTTGACATCGTAATAACTTAACTAATACAACATTATCACAGGAATGTAAATTGTAATACCACTTCATACCGTTTCATATATGTTTTATATGTCATTTTGAGGTTATAACATTTAATTGTAAATCATGTATTTAGTCGTTGCTTAGAATAACCATTTATAACTTGTATAGTAGTAATGTTTATTTAGGATCGTTTTATATACAGAGAGAAACAAGTTTAACAAGTTTGTGTTGCACCCTGGAAATAATACATTTTTTGGTTGTAAAATCAAGAAACTACTGCCATAGACACACTATTTTATTAAACACACGTCAATAACAGTCGAACATCTTAATGTCGTATCGAATAAATGAACGTAGTGGTCAAGCCCGTAAAGTCCCAAAATGTCAGTATATCTTGTATACAGTATTATTTCATCTAAGAAACTTGACTCTCACCGCTGCGGGTTCGAATCCCACTGGCAGCTCGACTTGTAAGAGAGGAAGTTTTTATTCTTACGGATGGCGGGAGGTGTACAGTACTGGTTCTACCCAGGAAAAGTGGGTGGTCTGCCTCCACCACAAAAAAAGTCGACCGTCATATATAACCTTACATAAGTTAGTTAACATGGCGTAAAACACCATACTACCAACCAACCAACTAAAAAGCTTGCTAAACTTTTTTCCCTCAGTATATATTGTCATAAGTGCATAACTTTACAGACGATAACAACACAACCCAGGGGAGCCCATGCATATCAGGATGCAAAAGAGGAAAAGAAACCGTTCAACTGTATAATACCTGCTTGTTTGGTATTTCTCTGTTGCTGCTGGCCGTTGGGAATAGCTGCTCTACACTACGCAAACTTGGTGAGTCATGACCTCATGGAAGAATGTATAACTATTATGTTGCACTTACCTGAGTGCCAATTTGTTGCACTTACCTGAGTGCCAATTTGCAACATGTAAAATGGTTGACAATATATAAATCAAATATAGTCAAGTCAAGTTTATTGGTATATAATATCCAATACAGAATTGTCACCAAAACAAGTATTGCATATAACATACCTGTACACATACAGATAGTGCAAGTGTCATGCATGAATATATTTTAATAGCTTAATGTGACATAATCTGTCTTGTATACAAACATTCCTAGTTGTTTTAATATTAAATTAATACATTATCATATTTCTATTCTTCCCGCTTAATGACTTAAAGTTTGAACCAATATATCTGTTCTTTGATTAAACATATCTTGAATAAAGATAATAACGTTATTCATTAAGGTCATTCATAGTCTTTTTTGAAAGAATAGATTTAAACTTTTCGGTATTATTCATTTGAAAGAATGATTGAATAATAACACTTATTTCCTGAAAAGATTGTATTTCTTAATAAATTTAGCCGAGTCATAAAAAGTGAAATTAATTTCCAACCTCTAAATTACATAACAAACATAAACATAGCAAATCTAGATCTAGTTTGCAAACAATAACGCGAATAAGGTGAATACCGTTTCTTGGATTTCTTTTAAAAATAGCGTCTCTTCAAGACATATATCAAATATTATCGTTCATGAACAGTCGCAATCAAACCGAGACTGCAATATTGTTTGTATTTATCGTGTTCGACGATTTCCAAAATTCATCCTTTCATACATTTTTATATATCACAGTAGTGTTGCCTGTGCAGTGTGGCGGCGGTTAAACCTCTCCCCGTGCTTGCAATCAGAACTGTTAGTCATTCCGATCTTTGGAGATCGCTGAGCCCAATATTTACAGATATTGGTGGTACTTTTTCAAATTCTTTTGGTTTCTGACTTGCATTTTGAATAGATGGTTCCACCAGACTTCAAAAGTTCTGAGATTTGTTTAATCGCCCTAGGATATGTTGCCTGCTTTTAAATTCAGCCTTTTGACTGTTACCTGTGATACGCAGGCTTCGTATTCTTGCTCCCAGATAAATTCCATTTTGTTTATTTCGCCCATTGTTTTCTCGTTTAGGACAAAGCGTTTTGTTAGAAACTGGGACCATACGCCGCTGGCCATGGAATGGTGTGAAAACCTTCATTGAAGGTTCCATGTTCATAGTCATATGCATACCATCTTTAAATAATGTCCCGGGGCTAGAGGGCGCGAAAGGTAGCAAGCACGTTTCATTACCGTTCATGAACAGTCTCAATCAAACCGAGACTGAACTCGTTTTTGTATTTATCGTACTCGACGATCTTCTTTCATACTTTTTTTTCAAAATACAAGCGTTTCTGTTGTTTTTACATATTAAACCAAATGATATTGTCTTTAAATCAAAAGTAGTATGAAACACTTTACTTTGTAGAAATTTGTTGTAATTGTAACCAAAATCTCTGGCATATAAGACATTCCCAAAAAGGTATGTAAACGTTTCCACATACATGTTACAGAAGTCACAAATACTTGAATTTAATAGCTTGCATTTGTGTAGTAGTTTATTGGAAAGTAAACTTCGTGTAAGCTATGTATACGTTATGCTCTTAATCTCCTATCTACTGCACATCGAAATGGTGTTAAATAAATTTGTGTCCCCTCTAAATTTTCAAATGTTTCTTCTAATTTACTCTGAGGATTTTTAATACTTTTTTGACATTTGTTATCTATTAGTAATTTATATATTATTCCATTAACCTTATTTCCTTCAAGATTTTTGTTTATTAAAAAGAGTATGAGAGTGGACCTTTGGAAACGGCCGAACACGATAATTACGAAATATTTCAGTCTTGTTTGATTGAGACTGTTCATGACCGGTAGTGAAATATGCTTGCTACCGTTCAAGCCCACTACCCCCAGGGTTGAGCTAAAGATTGATGCATGTTTTCCACGTTGTTTATTGATTATGTCTTGAGTTTTTCATTCCAATCAGGTGGTATACTTGCAATAAGTGAATGGTATTTTAAAAAATCTACTTTGTTAATATCGTAACTACATTTTAATGAATTAAGATAAAACTCTATATTGATAATTTAAAGCCCTCCATTTTCATAATCTTGTATTATGGTTTCTCTATTTATCTTATCTTGTTTATCTCCTCAAGAAAACTGAAAATAGCTTGAGTTATTTTCTTTATGATATCTTTTTGCGGGTTTTCAAGAACTGGATAAGATTAGGTGAGATTAGGTAGAGCAAACGTTTTTATGACTGTAATTTTTCCTAATAGCGATACATTATACTTTTGCCAACTCTTAAGGCACGTATAAAAATATTTTATTTGTGGGTCTTGGTTACATTCGTGCATTTGTAAAATACATCCCTAAAGTAGTTGCTTTGTTTTATGTCCATATGAACTTTTTATTCTTACAAAATTCGATACTACTTTTAGCTAAATACCCTGCGCGTAAAACTGTTGATTTTTTTGTATTAAGTTTTAAACCTGAAATTCCTCAAAAGCTTTCTATAAGGTTATTAAATTAAAAAAATATCTACGTGACCCGTCTGTGATAAAAGTAGTGACTGCTTAAGTTTTTGGTTTGTAATTCCGTCATCATCATCATCGTCATCATCCTTGGTCATGATCACTTTCATACTACCTTTACTAAACGTGTTAAAAGGTTTATTAAAAGGGGTTTGTAATTCCGTCATCATCATCATCATCATCATCATCACCATCATCATCATCATCATCATCCTTGGTCATGATCACTTTCATACTACCTTTGCTAAACGTGTTAAAAGGTTTATTAAAAGGGGTTTGTAATTCCGTCATCATCATCATCATCATCATTATCATCATCATCATCATCATCATCCTTGTTAAAAGGTTTATCAAAAGTGGGTATGACCCTATCATTTTGCAACGCACTGCATGCTTGGTGTTGGACCCATTTACAGTTCGCCACTATGCTTTCCTCTTTAATTGTATGATGACCGGGTAGGCTGTGGACCCTATGATGACGTCTACCTAAAGCCCAAAGGACGGTGAAGTTTGATGTTTGTCTGCATTCTTGTCTTGTCGTGCCCTCAACGATTTATCTCTTGTTGCTCTGGCTTCTGCCATGTCTTTGTTACTTTCTTGGCTATTGTTTTTGGTATTTATATACACACTAGCATCTTTCCGTTTACTTATATTGCCTTGTTGATTAGAGAATAGTTCATGGCGGGGATAACTTTTTTAATCACACTGTCCCGTTTTATTGGGATGACAATATGGTAAGTGTGAACTTTGGTGCACCCTAGATCCTGGTTTAAACCCATAGCGGCCTTTTTTGCCACTGACCGTTCCAAGGCGGTAGCCCTATTGTCAACCCTTTTTGTGTTGTGACGTCATATGCCTTTATTCTGTGTTAGCATTGCCATTCATGTTTGTCCTTTTGCTTCTTTTTGGGTTTACTGTGTTCTGTGTAAGCTGTATTTCCTGTTCGACTTTTTTACTTATATGTATAATAAATAAAAACAGTTTCAGTTAACAAAAAGTGCGAAGTGTTACAGATTTAATGTATTTCGTGATCAGCCAATCAAAGTCGTTCCAGATTGTATTACACGTGTACATACATAGGTGTTCGACACTTCTAAAACGGGACGTTATGTGATACATTAAGATTAACGATATATGTACCGCCTTGGAATGGTCAGTGACAAAAAGGCCTCTATGGGGTTTAAACCAGGTTCCATGGTGCACCAAACCGCACTCTTACCATGGTGTCATCCCAGTAAATAAAGAATCCACGGCAGGCTATATATCCTAACAAAATAGGCAAACAATTAATTTTCGAATACTAGTAGTTATTATATATACTGAAAGGACAAAGAAACGAATAATGGGTATTTCCGCTATATATTGTATGTTTAATATGCTACTGCTAATCGAATGGTACAGGGCGACATTAGACCTGTCCTTTCGAAAAGAAGGTTTAAACAGCACAACATACAACAATGGTTACCCCTTTAAAGTTTCAGTATCGACAGATTGCGCATTTGGCTCAAGCAGGTGAGCAAACTTAGGCTTTAAATGTTTCAATCTCTTAACACTAAACACAATACTGAAATGGCTTGACTTTTTCAAGCGAAACTTCAACATTTATGAATTTCTTGTAATGAATTATACTTTGATAAAAAGGTCTACTACATGACAGAACTGTCCTTTCTGTAATTAGTCGTACTCATTTTTGTACTAAACACGTTGTGATATATCTGAAATATTACGTTGAATTAGTTGTTTATAATAGTGTAGTATAGGCAATTTTTTGATTATGCGTTTCTTTTTCCTTTCAGTATATGTATTCCTTTGTTTTTACAGGCAAACATAGAGTGGGGTGAAGGGAACATCGATAAGGCTCGGGACTCATCCAACACAGCTCAGAAGCTAATAATTGCTGGCGTGGTTTGTGGCATAGGAATTATAACAACAGTCGTCTTGATTTATAAATGTTCTGGCTTAATGTGAAGTGGACTTTAATGTAACTGGTTCGATGTTTATAACATTGCAAAGACAGGAAATTGTGCGCATTATATGAAGTGATTTTTTGGCCATTTTAATTTACATACAGAGAATTGTGTACAATATATAGAGCACCCATGTTCAGTACGGACCGTAAGTTATGTTGTAAGAACTTGTGGCCCGATCAGTTTGTACATTTGGCAAATAAACCCGTCTTCACCACTCTTTGTGTTCCATATTGTCCTTTTCATTGTATAGTTACTTTGCTCTTTGAGTGTGGTACAGTGCAGATCTACGGTGCCATTGCATTTGGATTAGGGATTTCTAAAGGATCATTTTTCACATATTTGTACTTTAATTTCGAATAGGTGGTTCAACTACTCTATCGTTTAAAGTTTTGAGTATTGTTTAATCACCCTTAGGATATGTTGCCTGCTTTTTAATTTAGTCTTGTGATACGCAGGCTTCGAAAATCCTGCTCCCAACTGTTACATTTTGTTTTTTTTATCCATTGTTTTCTCGTTTTGGGCAAAACAATTTGTTAGAAACCGAGACCTTAGAATCATGAGACCGCTGGCCATGGAATGGTATGAAAATTTATAGCACATTGAAGGTTCCATGCTCGCCGCCATATGCATACCATCTTCGAAATGGTTTAAATTGTTTGTTGGTTTGACAATAGGGTTACCGCATTGGAACTGTCACTGGCAAAATATACCGCCGGGGGTTTAAAGGTTCTAGGTTCTAGGGTTCCCGAAACCTCACTCATCAGTGGTAAAGTGGGATTCTGTTACAACTGATTTGGGTACTTGTTAGGAATGGGACCCCTATTCTGTTTTTACCTTTGTCTGTGTTACACCACACATACTGCATCTCCACTACAATATGTTGCACAATCAGTCTAGTTTTTAGCTCGACTGATCAGAGATCAGCAGAACTTATGCCGTGGTGCGGCGTCCGTCGTCCGTCCGTCTGTCCGTAAACTTTTATTTGTAGCAACAACTCCTCTGAAACTACTGGATGGATATTCGTGAAACTTTACAGAAATGTTGCCCATAAAGTCTAGTTGATCCTAGCAAAAATTCATGTTGATGTGAAATCCAAGATGGCCGCCAAAGCTAAAAATAGTTTTAAAATACAAGTTTGTAGCCACTACTTCTTGAAAACTATAAGTGATATTGATATGGGACTTTTTCTAAAATGATCAGCATGACATGATGTTGATCCTTGTCAAAAATTGTTTTGATTCAACGTTAAACATGGCTGCCAGCGGCCATCTTTGTTTACATAGAGTTATATAGTAAACATTTTTAGCGACTACTCCTCTGAAACTAGTTGGCGGATTGTCATGAAACTTTACAGGAATGTTGCTCTTGATGTCTAATTGATCCTAGCAAAATTTCAGATCTGCCAGAAATTCAAGATGGCCGTCACAGCTAAAAATAGATTTTTAAAAAAAATAAGTTTGTAGCGACTACTTCTTGAAAACTATAAGTGATATTGATATGGGACTTTTTCTAAAATGATCAGCATGACATGATGTTGATCCTTGTGGAAAATTATTTTGATTCGACGTTAAACATGGCTGCCAGTGACCATCTTTGGTTATTTAGAGTTATATAGTAAACACTTGTAGCGACTACTCCTCTGAAACTACTTGACGGATGTACATGAAACTTCACAGCAATGTTGCTCTTGATGTCTAGTTGATCCTAGAAAAATTTCAGGTCGGCCGAAAATTCAAGATGGCCGCCACAGCTAAAAATAGATTTAAAATAAATAAGTTTGTAGCGACTACTTCTTCAAAACTATAAGAGATATTGATATGGGACTTTTTCTAAAATGATCAGTATGACATGATGTTGGTCCTTGTCGAAAATCGTCTTGATTTGACGTTAAACATGGCTGCCAGCGGCCATCTTTGTTTACATAGAGTTATATAATGAAAACTTGTAGCGACTACTCCTCTGAAACTACTTGACGGATTTTCATGAAACTTCACAGGAATGTTGCTCTTAATGTCTAATTGATCCTAGCAAAATTTCAGGTCGGCCGAAAATTCAAGATGGCCGCCACGGTTAAAAATAGATTTTCAAAAAACAAGTCTGTAGCGACTACTTCCTGAAATCAAAATCAATCAGTAGAGCTTCAAGGTCATTGACCTCTTGTTCTACATTAAGCTTATCTCTACTCACCTCAAACATCACCGTCCCAAATCCAAACATTCAATTCCCTCAGTTTATCCACAATGTTCTGTGTTGTTGATGTTGTTAATAAATACATAGTACATATCTCTGTCCATCTTTGTTATCAGCTTCATTCCCCTCCGCCAATATATTATACCTGAATTACACAATTTTCTTCTTTGTTTCTTTATGTTGTTTAAGGGTACACAGGACATACCTTTAGGAATGGCAGTCATCAACCATAACCTTTAACACCTTGCCCAACCCTTCCCCCACTTCCACCCGCCACACTCCATTTTATTTATTTTCTTAAAATGTCCTCTTTTTCATTTTTCTTATATCTCTGCTATTGCTTTAAAGATTGTTTGTATGAAGAGCAATGCCTCGTTTCTCTGATGGTATGTCAGGTGTAATTCATACATTGTTCTTATAAAAAAAAGATTCATTTTGGACTATGATCATTCGTTTTAAGACTTTCCCTAATAAAATAATTGCATTCATCAGCTTTACAATTAAATTGTATATTATAACAAATAAATAATAGAGGGATGTTTTGACCAAAGATTATCCATGGGACGTTTTGACTATAAAAGTAATAGAGTTATTTTGAGCAAATAAGGGGGACATTTTGACCAATATGGGGAAGTTTTGACCGCTGGACGTTTTGACTGTAATTCGAATTTAGAAGTACTCACTTAAACACTGTCATTAGAATATCACAATTAAATAGTATGCAATAAAAAGTTCACTGATGAATAATGTTCATACTTATCGATCACCATACAGCCTCTCACAGCGTTACCGTTATCGACACAATCCCTCACGTCAAATGACCACGTGACGTATATCGTCTACATGCGACGCGTTATGTATCGTCGTCCAATGATGACGTGTCATGGATAGTTCAAATACGATGTGTCATGGCCCGTCCAACGACGAGTGTCATGACTTGTCCACCGACGAATGTGTCACGACTTGTCCAACGACGAATGTGTCATGAATCGTTCAAAAACGACGTGTCATGACTCGTCCAACGACGACGTATTATATATCGTCCAACGACGACGTGCCATGTATCGTCCAACGATAACGTACCATGACTCGTCCAACTACGATGTGACATGTATCGTCCAATGAATTTGTGACATGTATCGTCCAACGACGGCGTATGATGTTTCGTCCAACGACGACGTGTCATGTATCGTCCAACGACAACATTTCATGACTCGTCCAACGACGATGTGACATGTATCGTCCAACGAAGACGTGTCATGTATCGTCCAATGACGACGTATCATGTATCGTCCATCGACGACGTGTCATGTATCGTCCAATGACAACGTATCATGACTCGTCCAACGACGACGTGTCATGTATCTTCAAAGGACGACATTACATGTATCGTCAAACAACGACGTGTCGTGGATCGTCCAACAACGACGTGTTATGGCTCGTCCAACAACGACGTGTCATGGATCGTCCAACGAACGAAGACGTGTCATAAATCTTCCAACGAACGACGACGTGGCCTGAATCTTCCAATGACGACGTGTTAGGCATCCCCAAATGATGACATGTACTTTATCAGCTCTACATTCAGCTCTAACAACACAATAATCTTATACATGGGAACATTTTAACCTTAGCTATGTTCCTAATTAAACAATATCGTTATAACTATAATCAACCCTCTACGTCAAATTACCGCGGGACATCTATCGTCCACAAACGACGCGTTATGTATTGTCCAAAGACGATATGTTATGTATCGTCCAACGACGACGTGTCATGTATCGTCCAACCATGACGTGTCATGTATCGTCCAGCGACTACGTGTCATGTATCGCCCAACGACGACGTGTCATGTATCGTCCAACCATGACGTGTCATGGACCGTCCAACGACGACGTGTCATGTATCGTCCAACGACGATGTCATGGATAGTCCACCGACGACGTGTCATGTATCGTCCAACGACGTCGTGTCATTGATCGTCAAAGCATGACGTGTCATGGATCGTCCAACAATGATGTGTCATGTATCGTCCATCGACGACGTGTCATTGATCGTCCAACAACGATGTGTCATATATCTTCCAACGACGACTAGTCATGTATCGTCAAACCATGACGTGTCAAGAATCGTCCAACAATGATGTGTCATGTATCGTCCAACGACGACGTGTCATGGATCGTCCAACAACGATGTGTCATATATCTTCCAACAACGACTAGTCATGTATCGTCAAACGTCGAAGTGGCATCTATCGCCCAACGACGACGTGTCATCTATCGTCAAATGACGATGGCATTGATCGTCCATCGATGACGTGTCATGTATCGTCCAACGACGACTAGTCATGTATCGTCCAACGACGACGTATCATCTATCGTCCAACGACGACGTGTCATGTATCGGCAATCGACGACGTGTCATGGATCGTCCAACAACGACATGTCATGTATCGTCCAACCATGACGTGTCATGGATCGTCCAACAATGATGTATCCTGTATCGTCCAACGAAGACGTGTCTTATATCGTCAAACGACGACGTGTCATGTATCGTCCAACGACGACTTGTCATGGATTGTCCAATGACGATGTGTCATATATCGTCCAACGACGACTAGTCATGTATCGTCAATCAACGATATGTCATATATATTCCAACGACGACTAGTCATGTATCGTCAAACGTCGACGTGTCATGTATCGTCCAACGACGATGACATGGATAGTCCAACGACGACGTGTCATGTATCGTCCAACGACGACGTGTCATTGATCGTCCAACCCTGATGTGTCATGGATCGTCCAACAACGATGTGTCATATATCTTCCAACGACGACTAGTCATGTATCGTCAAACGTCGAAGTGTCATCTATCGCACAACGACGATGTGTCATGTATCGTCAAATGACGATGGCATGGATCGTCCAACGACGACGTGCCATGTATCGTCCAACTACGATTAGTCATGTATCCTCCAACGACGACGTATCATCTATCGTCCAACCACGACGTGTCATGTATCGTCCAACGACGATGGCAAGGATAGTCCAACGACGACGTGTCATCTATCGTCCAACGACGACGTGTCATGTATCTTCCAACGACGATGGCATGGAGAGTCCAACGACGACGTGTCATCTATCGTCCAACGACGACTTGTCATCTATCGTCCAACGACGATGACGTGTCATCTATCGTCCAACGACGACGTGTCATGTATCGTCCAACGACGACTTGTCATGTATCGTCCAACGACGACGTGTCATGTATCTTCCAACGACGATGGCATGGAGAGTCCAACGACGACGTGTCATCTATCGTCCAACGACGACTTGTCATGTATCGTCCAACGACGATGACGTGTCATCTATCGTCCAACGACGACGTGTCATGTATCGTCCAACGACGACGTGTCATATATCGTCCAACGACGACTTGTCATGTATCGTCCAACGACGATGGCAAGGATAGTCCAACGACGACGTGTCATCTATCATCAAACGACGACGTGTCATGTATCTTCTAACGACGATGGCAAGGATAGTCCAACCACGACGTGTCATCTATCGTCCAACGACGATGTGTTATGCA
This sequence comes from Cyrtodaria siliqua, assembly GCA_037043455.1. NCBI lineage: Eukaryota > Metazoa > Mollusca > Bivalvia > Adapedonta > Hiatellidae > Cyrtodaria > Cyrtodaria siliqua. The sequence continues at coordinate 115,038 of JAWPHD010001546.1, read as the reverse complement.
TCGTTCAAAGACGATGGCATGGATAGTCCATCGACGACGTGTCATGTATCCTCCAACGACGATGGCATGGATAGTACAACGACGACGTGTTATGTATCGTCCAAAGACGATGGCATGGATATTCCAACGACGACGTGTCATGTATCGTCTAACGACTACGTGCTAGGCATCCGCCAATGAAGACGAACTAAACTCGCACTTATTATAATGCACTACTACAACTCAAAACTATTAAAATGCCATTATATGCTAGAAAACTCCAAGAAAATCATCAAAACCATTAAATATAGCCATTAATTTTTGTTTTAAATATTTAATGGCAACTCCGTTATGTATCAGTAATAATGAATTAATGATCATTAATATGCAACTGAACTATCATTTATCCCATGAAAACACATGTACAGCTTGTGGCATTAACTTTGAGAGATCAACAAATTCATGCCCCATTTATTTATGTTTCAATTGAAATAATGCCATTACTTGTAATAATAATGACCATTAACTGTTACTGTATTTGTTTGTAATGCCCATTATAATATGATGATCATTATTTTTTAACAACTTTAGTGTGACCATTAAAATAAAATGACTGGCCATTAATTGGATTTCTTGTAGCAAAGTAATGAGAAATGAAATATCAGTAAAGTTCCATAGGTCAATATTTTCCAAAGTTATGCGACAGGTTAGTTTGCAGGTTAAAGTTTTATGAAATGGGGCATAACTTTACCAAAATGAAAGTCAGATCTAGTTATTAGTCATGTGTAAGAACATTTCTTAACTTGAAGATGGGGTGACGTTTTATTAACCTAGATCCAATACTTTCCAAGTTATGGCCAGTTTGTGAGTTACGAGCTTGGTTAAGTCGCAGTTTATAGTTTATATAAAAGGAAATAACTCTGCCAAAATGGAAGTCAGAGTTATTAGGCATAGACAACAACATTCCGGTGGGTAAGATGAATATGTGTGCGAAGTTTCATGAACATAGGTCAAATAGTTTTCAAGTTATGGTCAAGGTTAGGTTGCAGGTTAAAGTGTGACGGGTGACAGACTACGGGCAAAGTAATCCCTACGTGTCTGCCATGCTACGCAGGCGACACAAAAATATGAACCAGAGATTTTTGGCATTTATCAGATGTATTCATTGTATCATGCTGAAGATGTGTGCAAAGATTCATTGTTGTAGACCTTATACTACTTTGAAAGTTATTAGCCAAAATATGTTATGTAAAAGTTAACGCACAGACGGACAACGCCACGACATAAAACGTCCCATTTGGCTTATAAAAAACTGATAATATTTTTTCTTTGTCTATCTCGATCATATTTTATTCTTTCAATACGATTATTACTTCTGTAAGGCAATCGGGAATTTGACTTTAGTAATTTTCTGGAATTATACAATTAAATGGCACCATTGTTTTTGCATTTTGTTGGATCTCTTTACCAAATTTGAGCTATTTTTTTTATTTTAAACTGAGAACCATGTACATATAGTTTGATAGATGTTCCTGTATGACACTATACACTAGAAATGTAGCTACTCTTACTGTACAATAAAATGTACATGGACATATTTGCTTTATGTTTCTTAATAAAATATCTAAAAATACAAATCATGTTTGTCTTCATTTTATACTTTATTAGTAGTATATAGAGTGGTGGTTCTGGCGCTGTTTCCCATAGCGGGCAACGAGCACCAAGCAACTGTAAAATGTGTCGGCCATGGCTGTTAACTCAAGTACACCATCATTTACAAAAAATCTAAATAATAGGCATACTTGGGCCAAAAGCCCTGACACATATTATTAATTACTTGAGCAAACCCGCTCTAGGAAATTATGCCAGAACCCCCACTCTCTATACTACTTATCAATCCAGTTGATCATTTCAATAACATAATATTTTGATCATACGATTCAACTAAAACATTTGCAATTGATTAAGCAAAGTCAGACGGAACCGGACATGTCTTCATCATCGCTCTGCATATCATTTTTTACCATGGAGTATTTTACTTGTATGCTAACGTATCTTGTCCATTATCTAGTATGTATCTTTTATCATCATAAGCTGACAAACTCTTTTTATTGATTTCGTAGCTGCTTATGTTATGCTTTTATGATCTAATAACTTTCATCTCATGGTGACTTTCTGTTGCTGTAAACAAAATTTCTTTGTAATTATCATGTGTTATATTTTCTTTAACAACACACCTTTTTAACACCCTTGCATTTTTTTGTACTAGCCTCATTATCTAGCATTTACAAATATAGTTTACTTCGTAGTCCAACAAATTCAACAATAGGTATGCCACACGTTTCATCTTTCACCTTAATAACCTTTTTATTATTATTAAAATTAAACTTACTTGTTGGATCATAATCGCAATTATCAAAATGTTCTTTATCCTTGTAAAAGTCTGCATACACATCTTTTGTTTTTATTTCATAACACAAGGAATCGGTATCAGTAGCTTTTTTATCATATTTATTTTTAATGTAGTTGTAATGGAAATCATACATCAAATATTTTGACAAGTCGAAAATACACATACCAACACAAATAGGGCGATTTAAAACTAATCGTTCTTTTATTCTGTTTATGGCAAATAATTTTTCATTAAACATTTTACAAGAAATAAATGAAGGTCTTGCTGCATATTTTAAAAGAACCTCCTCGTCGTGAGTTAATTTTACATTCATTCTTTTTCTCAAATTTCCATAGTTTTACCAAAACCTGAATTGTTCATCAGTTTGAAGAAATCCTTTTTAAAGGCATTTTTACCAGCTGTTCTCTTAGCAGTATTAAAGTCTATGTATATCTTCAACCACTCTCATTCGTCAAACTGTAGTATTCGGTGTATTTTTGTTACCTTTAATACAAGTTTTTTATACAATTCTATGTTTCTAAAATGCACGACATACTTTTCTTTATTTTTTAGTGTTGTAACAAGTTTATTAACATTGCAAGATCCTAATTAAACTTTTGTTTTAATTTTTTACAATAGTCTGACAAACACTCATCTTTGATATTTAAACTTTCCGGAGCAAGAGGATAATCATTATGCGAGTCATGCAGTTTCTTGGGATACTCGATATCACACTCAACAATGTAATTTGATTTTCCTTTTTCAAACTTATCAACCCACTTGAAGTTGCCAGTAGGCAAGGGTTGACACAAGGCCCTACCATACAAGTTATTAGCATCAAGATATATTATGTACTTGCTTTCTTTTTTCTTGTCGCAGTTTTTTATATATTTATTGTTATCCTTTGAATATCTGTTTGCAATATAACTCGTACCACCTCTTAATCCTTTTTCCACAAACAAATATTGCTCAATATCAGTGATTAAGTCAAGTTGGATACCAGTCATCTTAAGGCATGCATCCCCAGCTAAACCAGGACTACTGAAGTAATGACAAGGATCTACTTTGTAATACTCAATGCACGTTTTTCTAAAGTTTTCAAAAACATCTGTCAGCAACAGCACATCAGTCTTAAGATACAGATCATGATATTCTCCCATATTTTTAATCTTAAATGTTTTCCATATTTTTTTAGCATGATCATAATCTGCATCTGAACTGTGCTCATCATTTAATTGAGAATAACCGCTATCTTTGCCAGGTAATTTAGTTTCCTTAAAACGTTTAAAACTGTTCATGTAATCATAAGGATAAACACCTTTTCTTTTTATTAACTCTAGCTTGTCATCAAAGTATTATTGCGAGGTGTATTGAAACGAGGGGATGTTTTTAATAAATTTTATAATTATTGAGACATAAACTGAAAACTGTCAATAAACACCAAACTTTGTCCTAACATAAAAGCCATGTACGTTTCCGTGTTATTTGGTATAACATTTATGTTTCGTTTAAACTACCCGATGTGTTGCATTATAAAGTGAGAATCATATCCTCTAAAGTTATGAAACACAACAGGTATTTTTTTAGTCAGCCTGTAATTAATATTACATATATCGTGAGCGCTTCTCATATACTTTCCAGTTATATGACAATGGTCCCTGACTTTCCTGATGGAGTTTTCGTATGCCACTGTATGACCCGCGTCACCTTTTTTGAGAGTTGTTACAAAACCATTACCGCAAATATGGCATGATTTAGATTTTTGGAATCTAGCTTCTTCTTCTGTCGACATCACCAAATCTTTCTTAAAATGTGTTTCCTTGCATCACTTTTCTTCTTCTATCAGTTTTTCCAAAACAGCATTTGGACCTCTGTACGTTACAACTGGTTTTGAATATTGATCATCATAACAACAAACAACCTTATACCCATAACTGCAATCAGTATGCTTTTGTTATGCTTCTGTATATGTTTTTTAGGATTTGTTTGATACTGAAGAAATATTTTCGGTTACTGCTTCAAAATCAGCATATATACGTAACAAACGGAACCATCAGCTGTCTGTCGTAGTTTTTAAAATAAACCTTTTCATCTTTGTTTGGCATCTCTACTGCTTGTTTTCCGTTAAGTGAAAGACAATCAGTATTATGTTTTTTAGCACCCTTTCTAATTTAAAGCACTGCAAGTATGTTTTACAAAACCATTTTCTTTCCTTGTGTGTGCTGCTTGATTATACATCAAACTGTTAAAATCTTTTATCCATACATAATGATTTTTTTCTTTTTCAGTAATCAAAAGCATATCACATGTTTCCTCTGCTTTATTTTTTGATATGTGCAAAGGGTATACTTGATTATTTTCATATCCAAATATGTTAAAACAAATGTTGTTTTGTTTTTCTATTTTTGGGATTTGTTGTATTGTAACAGGAAATGCTATTCCCGTATAATTTAGATCTCCGATATTCTTTTTGTACTTTGTTATTCTTTGAAAATCTTTTTTAACAAGAAATGTATAAGCCAAATGACACCATCTAAAGCACTCGTTATGTTTTTCATTTTTTGTATTTATTAAACCTTTTTAAGGATAAGCAAGTTCTTTCGGTAATGCTAAATACGAGCTACCTCGCAAAGGCTTGTACTTTATTCGATTTATGTAGTGTGCATCTAATACCTCAATTTGCCAACCACTTCCCATCTGAATCCAATTTCCAACTCTAGTTATAATTTCTTCACGTGCTTTGTCCAGCGCCTCGATAAGATTGTTTTCAAATAATATTGTTGCCGCTTTAGAATTAAAGTAAGCTGTTTTGTATGTAGTTGTAGGACCTGTTTCTTTGTCTCCCATCGATGACACGGTTTTTTTAAAAGTATGTTTTACATCAATATTTAATTTAAAGCCACCTGTCTGTGCTAGTTCTTTTTTAAGAGTTTTTTGTAGCTGGGCAAGTGGATCATTACTTAAAACATCTACTTTATACACCTTGCTATATTGTTTTGGGGGATTTTTCAATTTCTTGGATACTCATTATATAATATTACATGACATTATTTTTTTAAGCCTATATTTAATTTATTTAATTGTTTTTCAACAGGAATGGTGCTAAAATCTCTAATTTCCTCACCATCTATTTTTCCAACCAAAATGGCATCATCTGTTGAAACTGCAAGGGTACCTATGTTTTCAACCAAAATGGTATCATCATCGATATCAACGCCATCATGTTCTGATACCTCAAGAATGTCTATTTTTTCATCTAAAAGAACATCTATTCCTCCATCTAGAAGAATGTCCAAGTATTTCCAAAAGCATTCTTTTTCAAGAGTCCTGTCATCTACCATCTGGTTGATTTTTACATGATATTTACAGTATCTCTCGAAATCATCGGTTTCAAGATCACCTTCAGCTATTAGTAATCTTACTTTTTTTCACGTGCTCACAATAGTTTATAAAGTCGTTTTTATCAAGAAGCTTTTCATTAATCATCTCTTTCATGCTTTTAATAAACAATTCAAAGTCTTCATAGCATCCTATATCAGTATTAATTATATGAGGGTTTTTTTCAGTTTGCTGATTAATTCATCCTTAAAATACTCAACATCCTTGGCTACCGCATCTGCTCGTGTTTCACTAAAGATACTAATTTGTTTTATCGCCAGGTCTGTAAGAAGCTTTATAGCAGTATTAGCTTCATACTCGGCCTTTATCGCCCAATCTTTTTTAAAAGCTGCAATATCTTCTTCCAATCGTTTCATATGACTTTCTTCAAACTCTTTGATCTCCTTGTTTGCTTTAGTTAAAAGAGTCTGTTCGTAGACAACTACTTTTTCATATTTGTTCTTTCCTCATCAAAGTGTTTCCTTTCTTCTTCTGCATAACTTCCCATATACTATGGATTATATTATATTATTTAATTTCAAGCTTTTAATAAACGTTTTCAAGTTTTCATAGCATTCGATATCAATATCACTCATATGGTATTTTTTTTCCTTAATTAATTCTTTCTTTAAATTCTCAACCTTTTTGTCTACTGCGTTTGCTTGGTCTTTTTAAAAAATATTGATTTCTTCTGTCGTCAGGCCTGTCAGTGTCTTTATTATCCGGCCGCAGTTACTCAATTTCATAGCTTCCACCAAGCGTTCCATCCGGGTTTTTTAAACTCTTCAATCTCCTCTGTCGCCTTGATAGTGAGAGTCTTTTTAAAGTCAGCTACTGTTTCTGTATAACTTTTCATATACTTTAGATTACATTATTTTTATTTAACTAGCACAAACAATAATATTAATTTCTTTGTCTGACAAAATGCTGTAGTAAGCAGTAAAAGAATCCTCAGTTACAAAACTGCAAGTTGCTGATGAAATTTGTTGTTTACAAAAAGCATGCAACCTGTTTATTTCTGTGTTTTTTATTTTACATGGTAATTTTAGTTGTTGTGCCATGGTTATAATTATTTCAGTCTGATCTTGAAAGTTTGTAAAAACTATTAACTCTTTGTCAAGTTTAGTTGTATTTTCAAAATCAACCATTTGAGCATATGTCGTTTGATCTTCCTTGAAGTTTTTCATTTTCTTTTCTATACGTTCTATTTATATAATATTACATAAGATAATATTTCTTTAAGCCTATATATTTTAAAAATATAATTCTATAGTATAGTATAATGAATTGCAAATATTGTGAAAGAGTTTTGGATATTATTGATACCCCTGGAGTATGTTTGGATTGTATCTTATTTTACATGACTGATCAAAAGAAGCTTTGTGAATATTGTGTCAAAACCAAGCTGTGTTACAAATGCTCTAATGCATTTATTAATTGTTATGGCACTTATGAGGTTTTAGATAACGAGCGTATTTGCCTTAATTGTGGAGTTCACAACGGTTACAATTTTATTGCAGGTTACAATGTACAATTACAAACGAAAGAAAACTATTTCCACAAAAAGTACCATTTGGATAAGTACTTGGTAGCATATGATTTGTCTTCTACAAATAGACAAAGATTTCAAGATTTGATTTACAAAATTACAAAGGTTTTGGATGAAATAGAGGGTCGAAAAAGTTCAATCAAATTTGGAGTATTTTTTTGTATCATCTTTTCAACGAACAACAGAGGCAGGCAGCCGCCGCGTGCTGCCTACTGGCCACCTTCTTCTCGGACTCAGTATTTTTTCTGACAAAATGCGGACTCTCCCCACGCCTGGGCGATAGCGGGGCACAGGTGTCTTGCAAGAATACATTTTTTCAGAAAATATTTAAAATATTAAAAATAAACAAAACCGATTAAAACAAAATCGACTAGAGAAAAGTACGATAGGATATGGAAACAAGTTGAACAAGAATTACGACTGCATGTCATGACCGTTTAACTTAAATTTTTTCATACACATTTCCAGAGGTTCCGTGAAATTATCATTCTTTTGAATTTCTAATATTTTATTAAACTCTGTTTAATCCACATTTTCCATGCATGTTTCTTCGGGAATTCTCCAGTGGCTACATAACGTAGCAGATATCCCTCAAGATCATATATACGTAATAGAGACACTATATCCTTAAAGTAACCAGACTGATTCTTATTAAAATTATAGTACGCATACAGGCGCACAAGAAACACGTCTTTTATACGAGATTGTTTTTCTGACGAACATAACTGCCCTAACAGGTTATAATAGCGTAAATGAGTCTCCATTGCCCTTCCATAGTAAAGTTAGAATGTTGACAACCTGTTAGAAACTCAAACCTTGTTAGAATTCTGGGAAACTTACTTTATCATGCAAATAAACATGTCTGCTATTAAACATCAACAAGAAAATAGGGGGTTTAATACCTTCTAAGAAACATTTCTTCAGTTGTATACTAAAACCGGGTGAAAGGTCAAAGCTATTTTTACCCCTTGCAATTTCGTACCCTGTCTACTTTCACTTCTGAAATGTATATAAAAACTGTCAAAAATATGATGAGCTCCCTTTTCAAATATTAACAACATGTACAGTTACAGCCAAAAAATAAAAGGAAATCGCATTAAAAAAAGGTTTTAAAGAAAAAAAGATTAGCACTCTTTAATACAGAACTACTTTCGACTGCACCAGACAAGCACATCAGACTGATTTAGTGGAATTAAACCTAACAACACTAATTACTTTTTGTCGATTTCAGATTGTACTGAATAACTTCCCAAAATACATAATGCAATGTTTGTTCTTGTTCTGCGACCCAACGCCTGCATAAACTTGACTCGAATTTTTAGGGACCTTTCCAAAAATAAAGTATCCGTGTCTGTCATTCCATACCACATTTCGGAACCATATAAACCCCTAGACAGATTTGTAGATTTTCATTGAAGTGAACGGATGTAAACCACCATCGTTATGTATTCCACAACATTCTAAGCTGAGCAGAGTTCCTCTTAATTTAGCGTTCGCTTCTTTTATGTTCTCCGCATGACTCATATATTTATTAAACGCGACGCCAACATGTATATAAGATTCTACCTAATTAACTATGTCATTTCCTACTGACCATGATCTTAAAGACGTTTGTCACTTAACCATGGTTTCATGACATACAATATTTGCCGACTTATTTGCATTGTATTCATAACCCCATTTGCATGAGTATCTATAACATATGTCCATCATTTTGTTCATGCCACATTTTGTAAGTGCAATTAACGTCATGTCATCCGCAGAAACAGTACAAGGAACAGGTATACCACAAATAGTTAGACCCATATTTCCGTCTTCGAATTCTTTAATTAAGCCATCTATAAAACATAGGTACAGGAAGGGCGAACTTACTCCTCCCTGTCTGGTTCCAATATCAACAGAGAAAACCTCAGATGTGTAGTCTTTGTATAGCACTCGACTTTCTAATTCCTCATGCAGGTTCACCAAAACTTTCCAAGCGTAAAGTTTTAAGCCCAGTTCGTGTAATACGTAAAACAGTCCGCTATGCCATACCTTATCAAAAGCATTTTTCACGTCAAACAAAACAAACAATCATCTGGCTACCTGACTCTTTGGTATAGTAGGCGCATTCTCGAAGTAAAAACGAAGTCATGATGCATCCAATTCCTTTTTGAAACCCTCCCTGAAGCGGACTTAATTGAATAGGGGTTTCAGTGTTCACACGCCCTAATAACAGCCTCTCGTATAATTTCAATATTGCCGATGATAACGTTATTGCCCGATAGCTACCAGGTTAATCCTTTCTCTTCCGACCACCTTTATGTAAAGTTATTTTAAGTCCAATTTTCTTTGGTGAATATGAATATTTATACATTAAGTTAAAATTTATAGAATATATCACTGCCGTACAGTATATGTTCATTATATATAGAATCCGACCCAAAAGCTTTTGACTTTTTAAGAAGTTTCAATTCTTCCGCGTGTTGTGATTCAGAAAATTCTTTAAATGGTTCATTATCGACGCTTGACTGCTTTAATTTATCCAATGTGATTTCCACATTTTGCCTGAAATCTCGGTCAAATGCTGGTTTAATGTCATTCGTATATAAGGCTGAGAAGTAGTTTCCCCATTTTTCAGCAATTGCTTTAGAATTACGATATGTTACTCTATTAAATTTCATCTCAGCACCAGTTTGTCGTTTTGTGAGATTTTTTCTAGAACTTGCAAGTTTCGATGTATCTTGCATCTTCTGCTGCATTGTCTATATCCTCATTTACAGAAAGAAGATACCCCTCGGCACAAAACCTATGATACTTACGAAACTGTCGTTTAGAGTCTTTGTACTCAGAATAACACACGTGGAGATTCCCTCTCGGCTTTCCTGCTGAAACCCATGCTTTCCGTTTGTGCCTCACACAATAATGTAAAACATTGCTCAAATACGAGCTACTTGACATTATGCCTGTTGCATTCCAATTCATTATATTCACAGAAGACATGATGGTAACCATGAGATACAATAAAAAACATGTTTTGCTCACTGTCCTTCTAATTTCACTAATAATTTTCATAATTGCTATAGTCATTTACATCAACATCTTTATGACTATAATGACGGCCATACCGCTCACTTGAAAAAAACTTATTATAGTTCTTTTTGTAGGAGTTCCATGGCTGCCATGACACGTTTCTTTGCCAAAACCCGTCTTCAGTCACTCTGCACGCATAGTCATCGTCCTCGACGTTTAATCTTAGTGTAACCATGTTACTGTTCCGCATAGGGAAAATTGTAACACACGTAACTGTAGCGCCTCTCCTCTCAGCATAGTCAATCAGTTTTTGTTTAGTTATACTAGACTTAAACCCACCTACATAGAAACGACGAACTTTTCGTCGGACGTATACTGAAAAGTCGTCTTCTTCAATATCAGTGTCATTCACATGTGAGATACTAGCACGTGAACGCGTCTTCTTCAATATCAGTGTCATTCACATGTGAGATACTAGCACGTGAACTGATAATAGTCTGCCGATCATTAAATTGAGCTGTATCACCAGATGATAACTGAGCTCGAGCGGGAGTGTGCGTTTCACCATTCCACTGGACTGGTATAGGCTCGCCGTTCACCACCGATGTAACGCTGTTGTGGTTAGAAGCGGTACTGCCTTACATTTGCTCGTAACCTCTTCTTGTTGGCGTGTCTAGGCCTTTATGTAACAGTATATCTTTATATGAAGTAATCGTGTTACATTCACGTGATACATCACCCCTGGAAGCCTCTGGTCTCGTCTTCTGTCTTGCGAGTTCACGAGACTTTCCAACTGAGCGAATGACTGGTTCATGTAGGATGGTAACATATTTGTTCATACCTGTTTTGCTAACAGTATCCATTGGATAAGAAGGAACACACTTCTCGTTAGATTCCTCAGTTATGATACTAGAAATAGCAATATTGGAATCTGTTGGATTTTTCTCAGTTTTTATCACACGCTTCAGTAGTAATGCAACTTTGGTGATCTCAGTGTCAAATTTCTTCGAGTCAACTTTTAGGCTAATTTCATCTGATAATGTATTCATTTCAGACCCTACTACTTTAATATCTGATTTCAGACAAGCATTAACGTTACTTTTGTCGGAGCATAATTTGTCTTTTGATTGAGCTTAGCTCTGACACGTCTGCATCAATATCAGATTTAACCTTCTGAACACTAACGCTTAGTCTGTTTATTTCCTCAAAGAGCTCGCGTTTGATACTGGCACTCAACTGCTTCGTTGCGATCATGTCGGCACTTAGTCTCTGGATTGATTGTTTCAATAGCTCAATAACCCCAATGTCTGCATTATTTGCGGTACATGAACTGGCAAGGTTTGTGTCAATAGAAGAACTCATGCTTCGCATATTTAGTACATCTTTCATATCGCTGAACTCAGCTCCTTCAAGAACTAATACCATAACATAACCATCTCGAGCGAATTTGTAGCCAACGCTCTCACCAGAACGGGTATTTTTCCTCTTCTTAAGTTCAATTCTTTGATCAAATGGATACCCCTCCGTAGCTTTTACAGCTTCGTACATCGTATATCTAATATCATCTAAGTTTAATACATCTGCGCTTGTGTCCGAAAGAACATGACCTTCGTAAGGTTGTTTACCATATCTATAAGTTTTGACACTATCGCATAATCATCTTCCGTTTTAATCTGTCCGCAAGGTATCTGACTGTCAGCCTCATTTATACCGTCATACAATTTTGTCAGTGACCTGTACATGCTTGTCACGGCTTATACTGACGTGCTCTGGTTCGCCACTATTTGAGAAAATGGTAGCATTTGTATCTATGATATAAGGTTGTTTCACAAACGTTTGAGAAGTATCGAAATGTTCTGCCATCTTTTTTGTCGGTAACAATTATTTTACGTGCTCAACGACCCCTAAATTCGCTCGTTGCGGACATATTTGACACTTACGTGTGGTCGAATATGTCTGCGGACATATTGGCACGTTGCTGAAATACTGACACCCTACATATGATGTTGTTAACGTAGCTTTATATATTATATTACCATTAATAAGTCAGTTTATCAATAATAATGTATTCAAGTCGACGAAACACATATTCCTTTTTTTCTGTAATAAATGCTTTGCAGTTATGCAATGCAAGGCTAATAATAAGCTGTATGTAAGCAGTACAATAAATAAAATATCTATTACATATGAATATGTTTATAACCGCCCTTTGTGTTTATCATTTACATAATTCAATTTTCAGGCCGCCAGTTCCAACATATGTGTTACTCTGAAAGCCTCAGTACGAGAATCCCTGTTCAATGTATCATTTGCTCCGTTACCACCTGCATCTTCATCTCAGCTTCCGGGTGCCGCTGCAGAAGTAATGGACCGTTACGTCGACGACGTCATGGGAAACCCTCTTCGAACAACATGAGAGAGCTGTAACTAATGTTGTAACTAGAAGGAATTCGACGGCGCGCCATCGCAAATACCCACGTTTTCTTCACACAGGCCACCCCCACGCACCACCACACACACACATACAGGAGATCAACATATTATTATACACTGTAATCCCTTCATCACCGTGTTCTTTTTCAAGAGCAAAAAATGAAGCCCTAATATCCTCCCCCAACCACATACCTTCTCCAACCCCAACCCCATGGAAGACGTCCTTTGTTTTAAATAATAAATCATTTGACATGCTGTGTATCTCTTTCATAGATGACTATTATACCAACTAATGTGCAAAAATATGGAAAAATAACACATTAATTGAATTATTAGTGTATTTGCTGCCCCTTCACCCAGGCCGATGACGTAGGAGAAAACAACTGTATTCAGTGTAATCCCAATATCATAATAGTGTTTCACTTGAGATATAATTACAAAAAAAAACACATAATCTCCCACCACCCCACCACACCACCCCACCCACTCTGGGCCCCCGATCAGACGTCTGAGTTCGAAATAATAAAATCGTTTGATATGTTGTTTATCTTTTATAGACAATTATGTCTAGACATTGCCTCATAAACATGTGTTTATATTATTGATGTAATATATAACCGGATACGAACTCATAGGGATACACTTCAATCTTAAGTGTGACCTTGATCTTGGTGGTAAGGATGGTGTTTTTTGGCGGACGCATCATGCGTCCCGTGGCGGTGAACATATCTGTATAATATCAAAGTCGACTGATAGATAAATACGTTGTAGCAATAAGAGGTAGATATAATAATCGAACAGGAAAAGTAGCATTCAATGACGACAGTCAACCACAAATCACACACAGAAACAAACAACAACTAGGCAAGATATGACATCACAAACACAAACGGTGTTGATAATAGGGCTCCCGCCTTGGAACGGTCAGTGGCATAACAATAACGCTTTGGGTTTAAACCAGGTTAAAGGATGCACCAAACCTCACTATTACCCTATTGTCTTGCCAATAAACGGGACAGTGTAAATAAATATTTCCCCGTCAGGTTATAATCTCTAACAAACAAGGCAGCATTAATAGGCAATATAAGTAAATCACATACATGATCAGAAATTGAAGTAATCACATTCAAAGACTAAGTTTTGACTTGAACCCTGAAAGTAAGGTCCTGGATGTTGGCCTTGACAAAATGTCTTATAGTGGAGGTTAATACGATATATAGGCCAGTTTTAACCCGGACACGAAAGCGACATTAGCAATACCGTTCAAAGAAAAAAAAGACATTCACAGAGCTCAGTCATACAAATCATACATTCGTAACACACAACATATAATATACAAGAATAAATATAAGCAAAGACTGCGACACCACAACATAAAAGTGTTTTACCACATGAGACAGTCCTTAAACGGTTAGTGGCGAAAAGGTCTTAAACAGGGTTTAGGTTGCATCAAACGACACGGATACCATATTTTCATCCAAATTAAAAGGGACCGTAAAAACAAAGAAAACATCACTAGGCTATGTACGCTAACAAACTATGCCATAGTATGTGGGCGCTATAAGTTAAACACAAATATGAGCATGTATTTATGAATACGAGAGAATAAACTGTTAAGGACACGACACGACAGGATTGAACACATACATTAGACGTTACCCTTCTGTTCAGCATTATCATTTTAGTGTGATCTTGACCTTATTGACCTTGATGGTAAGGACCTGAAAGTTAGAGACTACTCGGCCGCGGACAGTTACACAATTAAAATTTAAAGAGGTTTCGCTATGGTTATACGGCGATAGCCTTGGATAAACGTATCATACATATGTATGTTTACCCCCTCATCATGTAGTCAAGTAAACAAAAATTATAGGTTTGCCTAAATAACGGTGACCTGGATATTACACTATGTTGGAACTTTTCCGACTCCTAATCCCACAAACAACAATGCACGAATCCAACACATCTAGATGTGGGAGGTTTCCACATGAAAATTGCAAGATAAGTTACACCGCAAAATAAAGAGAACTAGAAACTAGTTTTATACTTTCAATTAAACGTGATTCCATGTTACTTAAACAGTCTGTTTGAACAAGTATTTAAAGGTGTGTCACGTTGCTATCGCATTGCCTTCAGACGTTATTAGATTAGTTAGCACATTTGGTATGCCCTTTGTTAATGTGCAATGTATGCACTGAGACATTAAGACATAGTGTCACGTGTTGGGGATTATGAAAAAGATTATGTGTCGCAAATATCTGATTGATAAATGAATAGCTATCTTTTATCTCCAATATCAACCGCATTTCGAATTACCCCATGAACTATTTTTGTACAGATCTATTTAGAACAGTTCAGAAATTGTTCGGAATCCTGTTAGTAAGACTATTTTTGTTTAAATATAACATTGGAAGGAAGGAAGGAAGGAAGGAAGGAAGGAAGGAAGGAAGGGAAAGAAGGAAGGAAGGATAAAAACTCCATTATGTAGCACACAATGCAATCAATAAATATATAACAATAATAATCCCGATAAGACTACACCGTCATTTAATTTTGTTGATGTTGTTACAAAATCAGTTATTGTGAGCGGGAGGGTATAGTAGTAGCATGCTAACGAACATGTAGCGAGTTCGAGACGCCACATCGGACCATTTCATGTGCGACCTTAAGCAAGTCATTTTCGCTCACTGTTTCGTTTGCCAGGTGGGGACGTTAGACGGCCGGTCAAAAAAAGAACAGAGTGATACCTTAGAGTCTTTCGAATTCCTTGGTATCCTTCGCATGTCGACCTCTATCTCTCTCTCTCTCTCTCTCTCTCTCTCTCTTTCTCTGTGTGTGTGTGTGTGTTTGTCTCTGTCTTCGTGGCACCTCTATATAACGTATCAATGTGCTAATTAAGCATTACAGAACACTTCAACACTTCTACATTAGTTAAGCACATTATATAAATCAATAGAAACCACTTACTAATCATGTTGCATCATATGTATTACACACAAACCTTCGTGATGATTAAATGGATGAAAGCTATGTTATATGAATGAATATATGATTAGTGGTCTGGGCGAATAAATTCATATATTTTCATTATTGAATTTTATAAAACGGCTATCAAACCTCAAAATACATTATGCACAATACATCGCATTACAGTTAGTCATGCACATGTCATGCTCTAAAATACCATGTTTATAAATGTTTGTTTTTTAATATTTCAGATCGTGATTGCACTTAAAACGTTTATCCTTGTTCGAATACAGGTGTGTGCGTGTTACTTTACATACTTATCATTTTATGACATACCATAGTTAAACGTTTTAAGGGTTCATTGAATGTTTTGACTTGCTGAAATATCGTATTGCATGTTTGCTATAACCAAGGCCGTAATCAAGATGTGGAAATGCCTAACTGTTGCATCCGTTTACTGGCTGGTATGTTTGGGGAGCATGTGGACATTATTTTGTGATATACATGTTACGTAAAACTCTCTTCTTTTATAGGCAGTATTTTACATATTAAAATATAACAATGAATTTCACTTAATTATAATCACTCTGTTTTTGTAAAGATAATATTAGTATACTATTTGAATGTTATGTGTACATTATTGAATACATACATGTGTGAAATTCCCTGAACTATTTATCAAGCATTGCAATTAGCGTCTCGATTTATTGATTCTGAATCAGTTTGATTTTAAACCTCCACGCAAATCATTAAATAAAATTGACAGTTTTCATGTTTTCGTCTTATTCTATCATAGGTTTAAATATATTATTGTAGCAATATTATCAGGAGTCAATTATATGCAAAACCAATTCGCTTTATACTATATCCTAATAGTAATGATGATGTTTGAATAAGTGCAAGTTATGTAGGAAAAGTAACTGGACGCCGTGAGTTTTATTAAAAAAAAAAAGAAAAAAAGAAAAAAAAAGAAGAAAAAAAAAAAAAAGAAGAAACAACATTG
The DNA here is from genome assembly GCA_037043455.1 of Cyrtodaria siliqua. NCBI lineage: Eukaryota > Metazoa > Mollusca > Bivalvia > Adapedonta > Hiatellidae > Cyrtodaria > Cyrtodaria siliqua. The sequence goes on along the minus strand of JAWPHD010001546.1, from coordinate 98,325 downwards.
CCGTGCGTCCATTTTGGTCACCACTATTGTTGTTTTTATGTTGCCGCTAACCTGCGCTAACGGCTATGGAAATTATTCCCTACTGCTACAGTAACATGTATTGCCGTTTCATCTTCATGACATTCATCTAACGGTGAAATAATGACAGAGGTCTATTTAAAACAATAGTTATACATTGACAATATTTACTATAAACTCTGTAAATTTTGCCGTAACACTTTCCCCCTCTTCAGAGGCATTTATTGAACAAACAATAAAAAAAAATCGGAAACGACGTAACGTCCTGTTACGTTCGTAGCTAGGGACAACATGGTCGGATGTGGACAGAGTGGACAAAACACCAAACTTTCTGTGATAGTAGTTGATAGTCTTACTTGAAAATCGAAAAGGGTCCCCAAGGTCACAGGTCATTCTGTAACTATTGTTACCACATTTTAAAATGTCCGCCATCCAAATGCTTCACCACAGCAATATATTCTTAATTATGGCTTAAACCAAAGAAGATTTACACAAAAATGTTGTATTTTGGTTTTGGCTTAGATGTAAGCTCCTCTATAATATATTGAATGTCCCCCCTCCCACCATGATAACTATTTTAGCACACTGCAAAATGGCACCCATCCAAATGCTTAAACATAGCAACATGTTTTTAACTATGGCTCAACCCAAAAAACATTTACATAGAAGTGTTTTATTTTATTTTGGCTTTGATTTAAGCTGCTCTGTAATATAATAAATGTCCCTCACCCCACACCATGCCACCCCATGTTTCTATGTTTATCACATTTCAAAATGGCCGCCATCCAAATGCTTAACGATAGCAACATATTCTTAATTATGACTTAACCCAAAACAAACATTTAAACAGATGTGTTTTATTATATTATTGGCTTACATTTAAGCTGCTCTGTAATATAATACATGTCCTCCGCCCCGCACCCCAGCCCACCCAACCACACCCCATGTTTCTACGTTTATAACATTTCAAAATGGCCGCCATCCAAATGCTTAAAGATAGAAATATATTCTTAATTATGGCTTAACACAAAGACCATTTCCACGGATATGTTTTATTTTGTTTTGGGTTAGATATAAGCTCCTCTGTAATCTATTAAATGTGTGTTATTTGTTTCTGTTAAGACTCCTATTTAGCATATTAAAAGTTATTCTTCAAGACTGCATTGTGATAACACCTGTGATGTAAGCATTCATTCACGTATTTACAGAACATCTGGCTTCAAGTTGCCCACAACCCACACAGTCTCATACAGGCCATACGTATGTAACACGTAAGAGTGTTCAGAACATAGAGGAAGGTGGCTTAAATTACCCACACCCATACAGATACAGGCCATTACCTTCCATGTTACATGGACCATGTAGTGTACGGAACACAGAAGCAGTGTCTTCAAGTCACACAAACAGCCATACATGTCATGTTAACATGTAAGAATGCCTAAGTTACGACGACGGATTCTAGAGCTAATGCGTTCCATTCGAGGACAAGTGATGCTGCAAGGTCCTGAACACTTCGGATAAGGTCATCCTGACGTACACGACGTCCCAAATATGCTCAATGCTTCGTCAGTCGTTACGTCAGAAGCATGCGATGTCGTATTGTTTAGTGTATTCGGTGTAACGGTGTACACATGAGATATTAGCGAGGTTTTGAACATTTTTCTGTGTATTTGAATCGGCTTAGACTGCTAAATCTTGCTATTTTCGCTAATATTTACATGTTTCAAGTTTTGTTAATTTCATTTTCACAACTATGTTTTTAAAGTTTGAATTAATTGTTAAGCATTCGGTATATTTCGATGAAATGTTGTGTGAACATCAAACAAACATGTTATTAAAAGAAAATCGTGCTGCAATTGTTAGTTCTTTCTTAGAGTTTTGCAGGAAAACAAAGTATATATGCCCACATATTGTTAAGAATATACTTGTAGATACAGAAGGCTTCAAGTTGCTCACACTCATACATATATAGATATTTCCTGTCATGTTACATATAAGTTCACAATCCCATAGTGGACACAACACTGGGACAGTGGGCTTCAAGTTACCAACACTTATACATATATACAGACCATACATGACAATCTTGTCAGGTTACATGTAAACCCACACCCATGTATTGTATGGAACATAGAGTCAGAATGCTTCAAGTAGCCAATATTCATACACATATAGGCAATACATGTCAATTTACACGTAAGTAAACACCCATGTATTGTACAGAACGTAGCTTCAGAAGTCTTCAAGTAGCCCATATGCATGCAGATTCAGGCCATACCTATCATGTTACACCACATATTGTACAGAACGCAGATACGGTGAGATTAAAGTCACCAACAGTACAATCCATACCTGTCATGTGACACTTAAGTATACACCCACATAGTGTCAGAAGGCTTTAAGCTACTCACACTCAAAATGATAAAGGCCATACCATAAATGTAAATATACACCTACATACGAACATATAGAGTCAGAAGGCTTCAAGTGGCTCACACTGATACACATACAAGCCACACATGCAATGTTATACGTAAGGCCATACCCTCGTATTGTACAGACGAACATATAGAATCAGAAGGCTTCAAGTGGCTCACACTCATGCAGATACAAGCCATACCTGTAATGTTACAAGTAAATACACACCCACCTATTATAAAGAACCTACAGTTGTGGGCTTCAAATTACCTATTCCCTATTCCCACACAGATTCAGGCCATACCTGTCATGTTACATGTAAGACCACACCTACATATTTTTTACAGAATATAGACACAGCAGGTTTCAATATACACACACCCATACATGTACAGGCCATACCTGTCATGTTACTCGCATGATTTCTGTAATAAACAAGACCGCACCCAAGAAGGCTTATATCTAATGTTCCCTTCATATAAAAGGATTTGAACAAAAAACAATCAAAACGGAAACTAATACACATTTGTTTTTATTGAATTATTGCAGAAATCAGCAGTTTTAGTTCTTTATTTTATTTTATTTTGACAAAATACCCACATGCATCCCTTTATTGATTGGTTGATTGATTATTTAAATAATTAAATGAAATGTATAATTACAACGAGTGTGATATAGGAAATTAGGGATATTCTGACATTTCATAATAATAAATAAAATAATGAACAAGCATTTATAATATATATTTATTACAGAAATCAATTTTGGTTTAAAAAATACATTTAGGGATTCACGAACCTTTGGGGACCCTTTTAAAAACACGCCGAAGCGTATAAGATATCACTATACCTAATATGGTAAACAAAAATAAGCGATAAGCTAGGCAAATATTTGTATTGAACTATTCCAGAAATCAGCAGTTTTAGTCCCTTATCTTTACTCTTTTTACCATTTTTTGCCAAAGGACTCATATGTAACCCTTCATTTATTTATTATTTAGTGATCCATATATAAATACAATTAAATGTGTAAATAAAATAATGAATAAGCATTTGAAATATATTTTCAGAAATCAGCAGTTTAGTTATTTTTCCAAAATGTTCACAAAAAAAAAATACATTTAGCGATTCACGAACCTTTGTGGACCCTTTTAAAAATAAGATGAAGTGTATAAAATATCATTATACCTAATATGGTAAAAGAAAAAAAGAGATATGCTAAAGAGAAACAATCTTTTATTGAACTATTCTAGAAATTAGAAGTTTTAGTGTTTTTTTACACTTGTTTCCATATGTTTTGGCAAAAAACCCATATTTAGCCCTTTAATACATATGGACAAAAATGTAATGGTTCTCTCGATGGAAAAATATTGGTCACAATAGCTCACTTTAGGCCTTTTTTGTGTGACAAAAAGGGAACTCGATAAGCAAAAGAAATATAAACAGATCGGACAGGGAAAGTAGCACTCAAGGAGGACAGTCAACCACAAAACACAGAAACAAACATGGACACAGACAAACAAGAAGGTAAAAGTAATAATAAAAGTAAACGACATCACAAACACAAAAGGGTTGACAAAAGGGCTACCGCCTTGGAACGGTCAGTGGCAAAGTAGGCCACTGGGGGTTTAAACCGGTTCTAGGGTGCACCAAACCTCACACTTACCCTACTGTTATCCCATTAAAACAGGACAGTGTAAATAAAGAAATCCCCGCCATGATCTAATCTCTAACCAACAAGGCAGCATCAATAGGCAATATAAGTAAAACACAAATTTGCTCGTGTAAATATAATACAAAAAACAATAGCCTAGAAAGTCACAATGAAGGTACTCAGTGACTTGGCAGAAGTCAGAGCAGTAAGAGAATACAACGTTAAGGGCACGACAAGAAAGATCATGGACAAACATCAAACGCCACCGTCCCAATGGGCTTTAGGTAGGCGTCATCATAGTGCCCACAGCCTGTCCGGTCATCGTACAATTAAAGAGGAAAGCATAGTGGCGAACTGTAAAATGGTCCACCACCAAGCATGCAGTACGTTGCAAAATGATAGGGTCATAACCTCTTTTGATAAACTTTTTAGCAAGTTTAACAACCGACCCAATTCCGTCGGTAAATATTGAAGGACCCCTAGTACTGAAAAGATGAGGCGTAGATGAAGGGAACAACTTATTTTCACCATCGTCATTAATTCATACTGGATTGCTTTCTTTCTTACTAGGCTTTCCTGCTTTCGAGCAACATCGTGTGTACAGGAAAACGACAGATAATAATCCCTACTTGCAGTATTGAATATGTTCAAACGCCGCTAAATTTTCAACAAGAACAATTACTCACACAGTAGATAATCATAAATTTGTTTAGAGTTCACTTAATGATAGATTATAAAACATCACTTCTATTGGAATCAAACTGGAACTTGCATGACTTCTCTATAGAACACTCGAAATGGATTTGCCAATCGTTCCTTAATCGAATTAGCTGATGCTGTTAATGATATATATAGACAAACTTTAGTATCAAACTAGGTCCACCGCCATCAGCAAGTACCACTAAGGCAGTAATTTAAACGTTCATTATTCAAAAAGCAACAGTAGTGTAATAGAGCGATTTAATAATTCTCAATATATTTCAATCTTTCTTTATTGGCACAAAAAGCACAAAAACATAAATATGAAAGAGATAAAGGAAAACAAGAAATCCGTGGACATATGTCTTGCCTAACGGGGGCGGGACTTAAAAATAAAAGATAAATGATGTTTAAATGAAAGCTTGTAACTATTTTAATAACTAAAAACAATGGAGTTTACAGTTTGCTGAGATGACATTTAAGTGCATTTGTTTAAAAACAAAATGCCATTCTATAAAAAAAACACAAAATAACATCAACTTCACAAATGTAGGTCAAGATCAAGACACAACTATGTCAAAACAAAATAGAATGTTTTGTGTCTTCGACATATTAAGCTATAAACTAATTTTAAAGCATCTAGTGCATAATTATAGTTCATGAGAAAGTGATGTAAATGTAACAATTAAAGTTATCTGCCTTTGCTTGGATGGTGAATGTTACATCCACATTTGTGATGTACTACCCAAGAAACAACTATAAGCGAAGTTTGAAAGGTCTAATGGATAAAGTTTGTGAGAAAGTGTGCATATGTTGAAGGTAAACAATATTTAGTTATCTGCCCTCTTGCTTGGAGGGTCAAGGTCACATTAACATTTGCTTTGTCACATTGCAATGTACCACTCAAGATACAAATATAAGCAAAGTTTGTTAGGTCTCAGTGCATACAATTTGCGAAAAAGTGGCCTAAACGTAAAGTTGAAGGTAAACATTATAAGGTTACCTGCCTTTGCTGGGAGGGTCAAGGTCACATCCATATTTGCTTTGTCACGTTGCGATATACCACCCATGATACAAATATAAACAAAGTTTGAAAGATGTAGTGCATACAGTTTGCGAGAAAGTGACCTTAACGCAAATGTTGAAGGTAAACATTAATTAAGTTATCTGCCCCTTGCTTGGAGGGTCAAGGTCACATCCACATTTGCTTTGTCACGTTGCAATGTACCACTCAAGATACAACTATAAGCAAAGTTTGAAAGATCTCAGGGCATACAATTTGTAGAAGGGGGAGGGGGCAACATAGCTATATATGTAAGAATTGATCAAAACAACACAGAAATATGTAAAAAATAAGTAAAAATCGAGTTTCGAGTGGGGGTGGGGGTGGGGGTGGGTGGGTGAGGCGGGGAAGGTGGTCAACATAGCTACATGTCGAGGAAATGACCAAAACAACACATGAATGTGTTAAAAAACGATTTTCGGTCGTGGGGGTGTTGGGGCGGAGGCGGGGGAGGGCGAAGGTGCGGACAACATAGCTAGTGTAAGAATTGACCAAAACAACACAGAAATATGTAAATAAAAATCAAGTTTTGGGTGTGGGGGAGAAAAGGCGGGGGAACAATAGCTATATATATTCGAGTGGGGGTGGGGTGGGGGAGGATGGGGGAGGGTGGGGGCGGAGGCGAGGGAGGGCGAGAGTGCGGGCAACATAGCTTTATGTGTAAGAATTGATCAAGACAACACAGAAATATGTAAAAATAATAATCGAGTTTCGAATGGGCGGGGGGTGGGGGTGGGGGGCGGGGAGGACGGGGGTAGGGTTCAACATAGCTATGTTTGTATGAATTGACCAAAACAACACATACATATGTAAAAATAAAAATCAAGTTTTGAGTCGGTAGGGGGATTGGGGGGTGCAACATAGCTACATGTGCAAGAAATGACCAAAACATCCACAAAAATATTTAAAATAAAAAAATCGAATTTTAAATGTTGGGGGAGTGGAGGAGGGGAAGGGGGCGATCGGGGGAGGTCTGGGCGGTGGGGGCGGTCGGGGTCTGTCAGAGGCGGTTCCATGGGAGCCCAGAATTGGAAGAAGACACAATTAAATACGCAACCCTTTTCGACATACTATAAGAAAACAAACCATTTCCCAAATTTAGTTGAGCTAGGACAAGAAATGTAACAGATATAGATCTGTACACACAACTTACACGTAAAATTTGATGTGAAATAGACACATTTTAAGGACTCAGAATTTGTTGGTATCAGAATGCAACGTTAAATCCATTTTCAAAGTTGAAAGTTTGACAAAGTTAAAATACAATTGATCGTGGTTCACACAAGAAAAACGTAAAATAAAATTGTATTTGCATTTTACTGATATGTTAGCATTGGAGACCATCTTGGATTACGAGCGGTGACAAAACCACAACTGTGAATTAGATACTGAAACAAAACACAACATAGTTGTCTAGTTGTATTAAAATACCGACATCAATGTAAGATTTTATATAGTCACTTATATAACTCAATGCTACGTAAAATGTCGGGTTTCTTGAACAATCCGCGGAGATGAAAAACACGAACTTGTTAGTTGTGAACCTAGCGACGAATTCTAAAAAGAATTATTGTCAGAATCTATCTTCAAGTTCTTGAGAAGATATACTATTATAATATGCCTATTGATCGTTCTAAGTCCATAAAAAAACTACAGATTAAATTAGAGATCACAAAATGAATTAATTGTAATATGGTTTTGTCTATTTTAAGTTGTGGTTGTCATCATTGATCTAATGCGTTTCCATGTGAAACTTGTTTAATATCGTCTAAGACGCGTATGACGAGAAGTTGTTTAAGCAAAAATAATTGAAATACGGACGATATTGAGTCGCTTCCCGTTAACTGTACTATGAAAACTGGGTATTAAGGACTATTCAATGTTTACTGACGTAGTTGGGGCAGATGGAATAAAACTTGGTGAATGTGTTCCTTTTTGTCGCACAACATTTGCCGCGTGAACTGTTTAAGCTCATCTGCTCACTTGAACCGACGGCTTATATTGACCTATTTCGATCGATAGTGTCCGTCCATCGTTGTCCGAAGTCGTCCGCCTATTTCGACAGATAGTGTCCGTCCATCGTTGTCCGAAGTAGTCTGTATTTCAATTACCTTTGCTTAAACGACCTCTCGTCATACGCGTCTTAGACGCTTTTAAACAAGACTCATTAAAGCAATGATGTTTAAGTTCATTAACATTAGGACAACTAGACATCTAAGAGGGCCACGAATACATAAAATAACCGAAACCGTATTATATCTTCTCAAGAACTGATAGATGGATTCCGACAATTCCTTTTTGAGGAGATCGTTAGGTACACTGTACACAACTAACAAAGTAATATAAAAAGATCGGACATGGAAAGTAGCATTCAATTTCGTGTTTTTCGTCTCCGTGAATTGCGGCGACGTACATTGTACGTGGCATTTAATTATAGAGGTAAAATAATAAAATAAGGTTTCGGCTATTTTATATATTGGTGGCCATCTTGGATATCTCTTTGTCGTAATTTTAATAATCTTGAAAATCATTGATCTAATGCGTTTCCATTTGAAAGTTGTTGAAATTAAAATCGACTAAGACTCGTATGACGAGAGTTCGTTTATCGGTCGAAGTAGCTTAATCTGAGCAAGCGGCTCAGGTGAGCTAAAAACTATTTACGCGGCAAATTTTGTGCACCAAAAAGGAACTCATTCACCAAGACTTCATGTAACTTGCCCAACTTCGTCATTAAACATTGAATGGTCCTTAATACCAAGTTGTCATAGTATAGTTAAAAGGAAGCAACTCAATATCAAGATCGTCATTTGTGCATACTGGATTGTTTAGCTTTCCTGGTTTGGCGTAACCTACCTCTCCACAGACAGACACTTGAAGCTGTCGATGCGAGTAAGAAGTTGGTAGCCATATCACACAAGATATTTTCTGAACACACCATCAACAAAGTTAGAAAAGGGTACCGGACTGAACCACTAATTCAGTTTCAAAGTTAAAAATGTGAAAAAGTTAAAAGACAAGTTTGGTCATTATTCACACCAGCAATACGTATAACATATAATACGGGTCTGCTATTTTATGTATTGGTGGCCAGCATGGATGTCTCTATGACCTATATTGAAAATCACTGATCTAAGGAGTTTCCTTGTGAACGCTTTTACAATCGTTTCAGACACGTGTGACGATAGGTACATGTAGTTTAAGCAAAAGTAATTTATAAACGGACGATGTCGGACAACGACGGACGACGGACGGACACTATCGGTCGAAATAGCTTTATTTGAGCCATCGGCCCAGGTGAGCTGAAAACATCTCGCGGCAAGTGTTGTGCGACAAAAAGGTACTCATTCACCAAGTGTTTTTGCCACCGGCCCAAATCCGTCAGTAAATATTGAATGTTCCTTAATACACAGTTTGCGTATTATAGTTAAAGGGAAGCAACTCAATGTCAAGCTCGACATTAGATCATACTGTATTATTTAGCTTTCCTAGTTTGGAGTAGCCTACATCTACAGCAGACAGACACTTGAGGCCACCGATGCGAGCAAGCAGTTGGTAGCCATATCACTCACAACCTGTTCTGAACAGAACACACTATCAAAACACTAAATTCATTTTCAAAGTTGAATAGTTGGCAAAGTTAAAAGACAACTTTGGTCGTTCTTCACACCAGAAATACGAACATAACATTGTATTTGCAATCTTTTTGATATGTTTACATAGACGGTCGTCTTGGATAACGAGCGGCGACAAAACCGTAAACATGAAATAGATACTGAAACAACATAATATTATACTTGTTTTGAAATACTGACAGTAATGTAAAACTTTATTTTTTGTTTCTTTATCTCTATTACTCAAAAAATGTGTGTCGCTGTGGGGGTTTCTTGAACAATTCACGGAGACGAAAATTCACGGAGCATGAACTTGTAACTTGTGTACCTAATGATCAATTCTAAAAGAATTGTCAGAATCTATCGTGCAGTTCTTATGAAGATATAATAATGTGTCAGCTTTATTTTTGTATTGGTGGCCATCTTGAAGGTCGCTTTGACCTAATTCTAATAATCGAGAACATCTTTGATCTAATGAGTTTCCATCTGAAAGTTGTTTAAACTTGTTTAAGAAGCGTATGACGAGAGGTCGTTTAAACAAATAATTGAACGGACTATCTCGGAAAACGGAGACGGATGGACACTATCGGTCAAACTAACTCAAACAGGTGAGCTAAAATCTATTCACAATTGTTGTACGACAAAAAGGAACTCGCTCACCAAGTCTTCTTGCAACCGGCCCAACTTCGTCAGTTAATATTGAATAGTCTTCAATACTTAGTAGTCATGGTATAGTTAAAGGGAAGAAACTCAATGTCAGGATCGTCATTAATTCATACTGAATTGTTTAGCTTTCCTGGTTTGAAGCAGCCAACCTCTCCACAGACTGACACGTTAGGCTGTCGATGCGAACAAGAAGTTGGGCGCCACATCACATACAGCGTAACAATTTGTATCATGGTTCACACAATAAACACGAACAGTCAATTGTATTAAATTTAGCACTTCACTCGAGGAATATAGCATTTAAATATGTTGTCTGTTTTTAGCAATGATCACCATATTGGATAACGACCGGCGTACCAAAACCAAATCTGAATTTTCTCCACAAAATAAAAGAAACAATAGCCTAATACTGACACTTAAATTTGTTTTTACTCCTGTGACATCTTTTCTCGCGGAAGTAAACTGAAAATTGAATTAGATCGTTGAAACACGCTCGAAATGGATCTAACTTATGCCAACCGTTTCATAATCGAGTAAAGCTGAATCAAAATGGGATAATGCTTATAACAAAACTATCTTTATTATTAAAACAAGACCGCCGTCACCTGCAAGTAACACTGGTATAGCAGCTATTCAAACTTGTATTATTAAAAAAAAAAAAACATAAGTATAAGTGAATAACGTAATATAGCTCTAGTAAGCAACTCATTTTAAGTATGCAGAGGGAGACGAGTAGGTGATTACTATACTAGACTTTGGTAAAGGCTTTCGACAAGATCCGCATTCTCGTCTTTTGTAAAACCTGTTGTTATAATGTGCTGAATGTACTCTCAGTAGTACTCTCAGCACACCGTTCCTGACCCATACATTTCCTTATCTAATTTAACAGGTTTGCCTGTGTGCACTCAAAATACATGACACTATTTTGCAGACGAATCTCTACTCAGCAGACCTGTAACCAGCCAACACGATGCCGTATCCGCCAACAAGAATTGAAGATTGGGAACATTTTGGCAAGTGAGCTTTAATGCCGCGCATTGCAAGGTCATTTAAATCGCATTGCCTACGAAAAGTTATATGATACATATTTCCTACAAACAATTGAAACTGTCGACGCGACCAAGTACTTGGAGCCATCATCTTAAAAGAATTTTCCTGTTAAATACATCGTCAACGCAGTCAGGAAAGGGAACAGGACTCTGTGCTTTCTACGCCGTATCGTTAGGAACTGCAATACTAAATTCTTATTGTAAAGTTTCGTATGGTCCCATTGACTCTTTATTGGCGCAAGTGTGGAGCAATACCTAGATATTGCACCCGAACGTTATCACGCGGTTACCCAGGGTCGCGAAATAAACGCGTACTATTTGTTTATCTGCAATACGTTTGCAATGCAACATTTGATGGCTATTTGAAATAAATATTGCCGCAGGTCAGCTGAGACATTTTTTTTATAAAAAATAAAAATATTTATCAGCATTGTTACGTTACTTCAACACGTCAAGCTTCGATATACCTACAACTTACGTTCTTTCATAGCTACTACATGTAGCCGCTTGACCCTTTGGAACTTATCTAACAGTAAGTTCCTCAGTTAAACACGTGAATATGACAGTAGAAATCATTTTGAAGTAAATTTATGCAAACACCTTCAACAATAAGTATTATATTTAATACTGTATCCCAAAGCAATGCAGAAGAAGACGTAATTCAGTATTAACACGTTTAGAATACGCGAGTTGCTTCTATCGTGGCATGGGTGCCTCAATTTTTTGAAGAGCATCCATCCGCATCGAACCGCTAAGAGTCTAAGCAAAACCAATGCATAAATAACGCCAAGTATTTTAAAAATGTATAGTAAGGACGACATTATGTTAGCAGAAAACAATATTGAACTTATTCAATAAAAAAGTAATTAAATATTTATCACATAACGACCATTGTTAGCAGTGTCGAACACCCATTTAATATTCTTTTGTATGACACACGTGTAATACAACCTGGAACGATTTTGATTGGTTGAGTTAAACCTGTAACACTACGCAAGTTTATTAACTGAAACTATTTTATTTCTTACAAATTCACCCAGATCTGAGTCATAAACTTATTATTTGTGACAGCTTATAAAAATAATACACGTTATACAAAACATTGTTGTTGGTTTGTTAAAAAGTTGGCGTAAACTGCTATTCTGTAAAGAGGTAAAACACGAACTCTTTTATACGCAACGTTATGTGTGAGATGCGACGTTACGACGTCACATATTTTATACGTTTTGGCGCTAAAGTGTGTCTGACGTCGTGGCGGTTCTATGTCCATCTGAATTAATTTTTACTAATTTGATTGCAATGTTATGTGATAAAAAGGATCTTAAACTCGTTCCCATTCCATATAAGATTTATGAAAAGGCTCTATGTATGGAATACTATTACTTAGAACTCATTCTTTTGACGTAGGATGACACAAGTTCGTCACCTGTTCCAAAAATTAATTCGTTCCAAGCAATGTTTCTCCAAATAAATGCATTAATCAACTAGTAAAAGTTTGAAAATTTGACGAAGTTAACATATTATTTTGATATGATTAACGCAAAACGTATGCACATGAAGTTGTATTAGCACTTCACTCGAAAAACATCGTTTGAATATGTTGTCTATTTTAAGAAATGACGTTCATCATGGATTACGAGAAGCGGCACAACATATCTGAACGAGCTCCGCAAAAGAAAAAAAGCTGTCATGTTTCAATAAATAGAAAAGAGTATGAGAGTTTACCTTTGGACAATCAACTCTAAAACATGTTAAAAAGAACTGTCAAATTAAGCATTGATGTTCTTGAGCAGAAGCGGTAGTTGTTTGTAATGGTGGCCATATTATTTCTTTTTGACCACTTCAATAACCTTGAAAACTATTTATCTATTGATGTATCGAGGCAAAGGTGTTTTAAATCCAAACAGTGTTTGACAAAGATAAATGGACGACGGCGGATGACAGGAGGACACTTTCCCCATTTAGATATTAAACATACGATATATGTAATCCGTGCTGTGTCAGCCCAACTTATACTATTACACAAACGTGTGAACACTGATGTGTAACCCTCGTGCTCAGGAAAGATCCACATAGTGCGCACCTTTTCATTGCGGTGTTACAACTAACCAACTGTGTCGTCCCAGCTCTGAATAGCTCACTTCTCATGATCTCACCACTTCTGTGTCAACACCGACGTCAGTAGAAAGCAACATAACATGCAAAACTCTCACAACGTAGTTATCTGCACTGTTTATGCATCCACTTCTATGTACGCCTGGTCCAGTAGTTCCTACACAGTCTATACCTCAAGAATAATCAGTCACTCACGATGACAAGCTGGTTTGTACTTCCAAATATAAAACTTTAACCGTAGTTTGAGTTCTGTAGTGCTTTCAGCTTCTGATAAGTGACCTAAATGCGCACCTTTAATGTAAAACAACTTACTGTTACTTGTAATATGCAGGCTTCATAACCGCTGCTCCTAACTAAATTACATTATCTTTATTTCGCTCTTCGGGGTATAGATTTGTATTAGATACTGGGACCATACGCCGTACGACATGGGGGAGATTAATCTCCATGTCCACCGCCATATGCATGCCATCTTCGGGATGGTTAACATTTTGTACTATTGATTTTATTAATATTGAGTTCTGCTCAACTCTGGGCTAGAGGGCGTGAGCGGTAGCTAGCATATTTCACTACCGCTCATGAACAGTCGCAATCAAACCGAGACTGCAATATTTCGTTTATAGTGTATACCTCAAGAATGCTCAGTCACTCACGATGACAAGCTGGTTTATACTTCCAAATATAAAACTTTAACCGTGGTTTGAGTTCTGTAGTGCTTTCAGCTTCTGATAAGTGACCTAAATGCGCACCTTTAATGTAAAACAACTTAGGTATCTACCCGTTCCCGGACGGGTCAATATCACGCTCACATTTGATATACTATTTATACTTTACCACGAAGAATATTACCGAAGTCTAAAGTCGCTAATCTGCTGAGGAAGTGACCTTAAAGCCAAACGTGCATTTTGGCGTTATACCTATGTCTGTTTTTTCCTTGGAAAAAGGCGAGCCAAAACATACCGATTTGAGGAAAAAATACAAGGATAAAACATTCATTGAAACCATGACGATATTTTAATACGTAAATATAAACAATTGTATTAACGTTTATTTTAATTATCCAACGAATTGATGATTTTATGAATGACAGAAAACCAATCGATTTATTGTGGTTTTATGTCAAACACTTTTGTCTATTGATCATATCTGCCATAATATCCTTTATTATTGTCAAACAATTATGTTCAGAATTTGTTTGCTAAATTGTCAAGTTCTCATAACTCTTTGCAGATGGAAGTTCCTCTAGTTCTGTAATATATACAAAACATGGAGGTCAATTAAATTCGTATGCACGTTCATGATATTAAAACACATTTATTAAGTAAGAAATATAAAAAGTCTTTGTCTTAAATTTGATATGTTCTGCGAGAATATATGATAACGTTATATCGATTCTTACATAGATTGATGAGTAGGAAGTATATTGCTGTAGTATGTTGTTGTATTTTACCCGAATAAACTGTTTTACCAAGTATCGGATTACCATTCCGGTTATATAAACTCCATTAATTATCTGTGCTTAATTATCAAATACACAACCATACCTGTAGTTTGCACTGTATCATACGCATCTATAGATAAATCCCTGTCGGTTAGTGAACAGTATTGGGAGAATCACTGGAAATATACAGACATTTTTGAAAAGGTATTTATGATGCTAACCTCATTTATATTAACTCAAATAGTGTTAATCACTCAACTAGAGTTAATCATCACTATTTATTTAAGTAAGACATATTCGGCAATTTGTGTGGTGATGTGAGGTATCGCAATCTCTTGTTTGTTGCTTCAAAACGGTCCCATTTTCAGTATTTATGCTAGCGTTAGCTTTTCAGTTTAGGTTGACATTTTCACTAGCGTTGGTTAAGGGCTGTATGGTGGATGTAAGATATGTTGGTATATTATCGAGAGTTGTGGAGACATGGCGCTGACAGAGTCATTGTTAAACTGTATGAATATCAGCCAATGTTAAATAATACATCCAATTGTCACTGTCATTTACAGTCTGATTTGACTTAAAGTTTTGTAGATCTTCCTATACCGTTACGAGGCATTTTGGATTTTGACTTGTCATTTAACAATGGCGTTCTTTTTTAAATCATACAAAGGCAGTGAGTCCACCTTATATAACTGGTAACTGGTAGTATATGGGCGTGTAGTGCAAAATATGGAAATCAACTGATACTCTGCCTTAAAGAACCTCGAGCTCAGGATAAAAATTATCCAGTATATAGCATTGTTGTTGTTTGCATTGTTGTTGTTGTTGTTGTTTGCATTGTTGTTGTTTGCATTGTTGTTGTTTACAAAATATACTAAGGCCGATATTTATTTTAAACCAAACAATCGGTTCGTGAACTAGTTTCTGTATTCAATGCTGACATTAAGGGCTATCAAGGGCTATCAAGCATTCAACATTAACGTGGTGTGTAACCTCCAACGGACATTTTTGCCACTGACCGTTCCAAGGCGGTATCCCTATTGTCAACCTTTTTTGTGTTTGTGACGTCATATGCCTTTATTTATTATTAACATTGCCATTCATGTTTGTTCTTTTGCGTGTTTTGGGATTTACTGTGTTCCGGGAAAGCTGCATTTCCTGTTCGACTTTTATACTTATTTTTATGTATCAACAATAGTTTAAAGTTGTGTAATGGTTTTATGGGTGTTCTACTACTGGAATTACGTATACATTTTAGGGATACGGTCTACAAATTATGATAAGCGCATGCGCGCAGAACTGGTTCTAACTGTTTTTTACTACAATAATTAGATGTACATTTGAGGCTCTCAACACTCGTGTTGGCTTTATGTTGGCGGACATACATAATTTTAAAATGTTAAATACAGATTTAGCATTTAATAATACAAATCACTGCTCGATTCTTTCCTTTCATAGTCGCTCAAATAATTCCACTTCTGACACTATTTGTCACAGGATGGCCAGGAGTGGTTGGGACTAACTCAGGAAAGTTTCGATGTCAGTGACTACATTTACATAATTTAATGCAACTTTTAAAATTTGTTAATTAGAAACAATTATCAAAGAAAAACAAGCAAATACACAGAAAAACAGATGAAAAAATAATATCGTATTGACGTAGAAGACGTGTATACACTGTATCAAATGTACTAACAAAATCTACTGTCTATAGATGACACGGAATATAAATGTTGCTGATATTTCTCATCTAATCATTAGCAAAGTTACACAGAAATTACCACTCTGATATTAAGTAACACAATGATACTAGTAAAACTGATGAATACGGTGCGTGATTCAAGTTAGCGTTGCTGATCATTAAATGCTTCCTATGAGGGGTTATGATATGATGATACGCCTTCAATAAGGTGGTGATGTGATGGACCTCGACTGAGGTTTGATGTGGAGCAAACACGTGTCCCGGGGTCATCGTCTCCACAAACTTCTGGCCTCTTTGTACCGGTAAACGGAGATCCCCACCGCTCATAATGTTATACACCAAGTGGTTTTACCGAGATCTTTTCACCGGAGAGCTTTTACACCCAGAGGGCCTAGCTCCAGACCTGGAGGCTGAGACTGTAACGATACATCTTATACTAATATTCATATGTATCAGAATATAGACAGGTATTACCAACGTTTAACAAATGCATCTAATATAACACGTCATCGTATACTTACTATCTGATTCGAGATTAAATCTTACATTATCTTAAATCTAAAATATTATTACGATCTACGATATAGTTTATGTACATTTTCAGCTGTATCTGCTTGCTCAATGTAAACGTAAAATGTTTTGAACCGGAAGTACAACAGCATTACAATTAAAGATGGCCGCCTCGATTAATAATTAAAAACATAAACGATTTTCGCTTACCACAATAGCCTGTGTAATAATTCCCATCTCACTAACTTTTTCGACTATTTGTCAACTCGATTGTTGATTATTTGTCCAGCTGCAATGGTCACTTTAT
This sequence comes from Cyrtodaria siliqua, assembly GCA_037043455.1. Classification (NCBI taxonomy): domain Eukaryota; kingdom Metazoa; phylum Mollusca; class Bivalvia; order Adapedonta; family Hiatellidae; genus Cyrtodaria; species Cyrtodaria siliqua. The sequence goes on along the minus strand of JAWPHD010001546.1, from coordinate 81,076 downwards.
ACTAAAACCAACTCCCAAACCGGTTATCATGCACGTTCTCCACGAGCTGGCCATGAGTACAGAATAACTTAGATCACTTAGATACCAGACACGGAGAGGACCCTTACATATTTCTGCCCTTTCTAAATATGGAAAATAACTATAATTTTTACATGCTATAAAGCACTTCATTTATCTATCTATCTTCCGTTAATTCAAAACTCCTGCTGGGGATCTAGGAATGACGCACGTCTATCTGACGTAGACGTGTTAGTAGAATAAAAGTATGATTTTGTTAGTAAATAAAAAAGAAAATACAACTGGGGCTACTTATGGCGAGGCATGTTCCACTATGCTAACTACAGAGTTGAACAGCTCTATATTGGGTAGGGTGGGGATATTTGGGGAAAGGGCATTCCAGTGCCTCAGCCTGTTGTCTTACATCTTAAGTAAAGCGATACAATTGGAACATTTTATATACAAACGGATGGTGTTATGCAAAAACTAAGTTATTGCTTTAAACCTTTTAGCTTCATTTTTCAATTTATCGTGAAATTGCTTGCATACTTGTCATCCGTTTGTTAGGCAGTTTTCGTCCGGCAATATTCTTAACATAGAATTCTCGTTAGTTATGACATTTTTAGTTATTATGTCGAACGATGTTGAGCAAAACCTGTGACCCAATTCTCAATATATCAGCCCTAGTCTTTCCATTCTACACTTAAACAGCAGAAGTATTCGCAATAAAATGGGTTACATTAAGGACAATTTAACTGATTTTGATATACTATGTTTTACCGAAACACATTTATTTGATAACATTTCAATGGACTCCTTGCAAATTGATGGTTGTTCAACTATGTATAGAAAAGACAAAACAGCACATGCTGGTGGTATACTTGTTCATATATCGGAAAACATATATTCGCGGCGAATAACTGAACTTGAAAATGCAATACAGGATACACTTTGGATAGAAATAAAAGACCGATAACAATCGTTTAATTTATGTACAGTTTATAGATAACCAAAGGCGCCTATTAATTGTTGGAAAGATTTAAATATCTGCATTGAAAAATCTCTTGATACTTGCAACAGCATAGTTATGGTTGGAGATATTAACGAAGATCAATTAAATTCAGCTAACCACTATCTGAGAGATATAATACTCATTAATAATCTGAAAAATGTTATAGATGAACCAACGCGCGTTTCTGATCGGTCGTCAACCTTATTAGATCCTATTGTTATACCCATTGACTTTAAATGTATAGACTCTGATATAATAAAAAAGGCCAAGAGAAATCAGTGATCACTATTAGCATATGAAACAAAATGCATATACAAAAGACGTGCGTGGCTCTATAAAAATGCTGATTTTGCCGAACTTAACGCTCTTATAACATCGTTTGACTGGAGCATCCTAATACATGGATCTGTTCATGAAGCGTGTAAGACTTTTACAAATACGTTTATAGAGCTTGTTAAATTATGTATTCCATCAAAACTTGTTACTATTAGACCTAATGATAAACCGTCATATGACTCGGAATTAAGGCGCGTCAGAAGGCTGTCCGTACTAATACACCTGAGAACTGGAATTTATATAAATCACTGAGAAACAAAGTTAATAATTTTAAAAAACATACAATAGAAAACTTCTTTAGTAATCTCGAAGATATAATATATGAAGCAAATATAGGTGATCAGCGTAAATATTGGAAATTATTGGAACATTACATAAAGACTAATAAAAACTCCGAAGTTGTTCCACCTCTTGCATCTATATTAGATAATGGAGACATTGTATATGTATTCACAGATAAAGAAAAGGCAGATTGTTTAAATGATTATGTTGCTTCCATTTCCTCTGTTGATGAAACAAATGCTCCATTACCGCATTTTAATTTGTTTACTAATTCAAAACTAGATGAGATTATAATTCAAGAATCAAAAATAAAGGATACCATTAATATTTTGGTAGTAAACAAAGCTAGTGGAGAGCATGCAATAAGTCATAGAATGCTTAAGGAAACCGTTTTTACTATATCAAAACCATTCTCTAACTGTTTAACCGTTCTTTAAATGAAGGCGTATATCCCGATTTATGAAAAAATGCTACCGTTATACCATTGTTCAAAGCAGGCGATTCAAACTCGCCCGGTAATTAAAGACCAATTTCTTTATTTAGTTGTGTAGGAAAGATTATGGACCGAATAATTTTTAAACATATTTTTATTTTTTTAATTTTCAATGATTTACTCTTTGCGAATCAATTCGGATTTCGACCAGGTCATTCAGTCATACATTTTATCAACTCCTAGATATTTACCATCATATTTGTCAAACAATCGATGCGAAACAACTCATGTGTATAGTCTTTGCCGATATTTCCAAAGCATTTGATCGCGTTTGGAGAAAAGCACTACTTTTTAAACTCAAACAAAATGGTGGTATAGATGGCATACTGTTGCTATGGATCACAGATTATCTTTCAAATCGATCTCAAAGAGTTCTTAATACTGCTAAATCAGATTCGAAATTAACTTTCTTAAAAGTTATTAAATTCTTAATACTGCTAAATCAGATTCGAAATTAACTTTAGCCGGTGTGCCTCAAGGATCTGTTCTTGGGCCTCTTTTCTTTTTAATATATATAAATGACAATCCTGATAATATGCTCAGCATAACTAGACTATTATTTGACGACAGCTCGCTTTCAGTTTCGACCTCAAAACATAAATGATATGGAAGGTATTTTAAATCACGATTTACACATAATGTCAGAATGGGCTAAATCTTGGTTAGTTACGTTTAATCCAAACAAAACTGAAGTATTATTCATATCAGCATCGAAAAATGTTCGAAAACCAAATTTATTTTTCAGTAATTTTCTGTTAGAATTTGTAGAACATCACAAACATTTGGGATTAACATTAAGTAGTGATGGTAAATGGCATGAAAATATCAATACTATTGTATCGTCAGCATCGAAGGTTTTAGGTTTGATGAGATTCCTTAAATATAAAATTGGACGGAAAATAATGAACAATGATGCAAAAGAGAAATGCAAATGAGTATTTGTTACGTTCACAACTGACTGGCACCTCCTAATGGTTAGGTGCTGTTTGGTAATTGTGTGAAGATTATTATGGATTAAATTCAACAACATTGACATGGACAAGCTTTAATATTGTTTGAAGAATGCAGTGTTATGAAGAACAGACAAAAAGTTCATCTATTTCATAAATAAGGAATGAAAAACAGTTGACCTGGACCTGTTTTTAAACAAAATGGACGCTTATTTGGCTGAAACTACTTTTTTTCCTGAAATGTATGGGGTGGACCATTTATGCCTGTAAACAAATGTTATAAGTTAACAAAACGTAGTTTAACAAAACAGAAAATGGTTTGTATTATAAAAAATAATGTTATTATTAAAAACACTTACCTTATACAACCCATTAAGGGCACATGGCCCTTCAATCATCCTAAAGAGGAGGGTAATCCCATCCTAATTTTCCTATTAAACAATGCGTTTCATTGTATTATACATGCACTAAGTAAACAGTACCTTTAATATACAGATAAGGTCAGATGAAGTAAAATGAGATATAGGGTCCTATAGAAACCACAGCGTCTGAACGCAATGGCATCGTAGGTCCGCACTGTACTGCAAACAAGGACTTGATAATACAATGAAAGCGACCAAAAAACAACAGAAAGGGTGGTGAAGACAGGGTTACCGACTTGGAATGGTCAGTAGGCAATAAGGCCTACTGGTTAGCTTGAATCGATTTTATATGCGCACAATCCTCGCTATTATCCTGTCTTCAGCGCCCAAATAGACAAGACAGTGTAAACAAAACTACATCCCATCAAAAGGAATTCTCTAACAATACAGTCCACATCCAGAGAAACTAACTAAAGAAACACATACAAAATTATAAAACATCTTAGGATGTATCAAGAATCGTACAAATTATGAATGAAAAACAGCTTAATGACCCATATTGAGAAAATAACCCACAGATAAAGAGATTCACATGGCGAGGTACAAAACCCTTGCAACAAGCTCGACTAGATTTTTTTCTTGTCACGGAAGATCTATTACCTCATATTCGAAAAACTGAAATTGAAACAAGCTATAAATCCGATCATTCAATTGTGGGTCTTAGCCTTAATCTTAACAATATAGAGCATGGTAAAGGACTATGGAAATTTAACAACTCATTACTTACTGACATTGATTATTTAAATATGATAAATGCAAAAATTGAGGAAATAAAAAAACAATATTCTGTACTTGTCTATAACATGATAACCTCAGTAGTGTTCCTAATAATGAAATTCAATTTGAAATAAATGATCAACTTTTTTTAGAGACTCTTCTTATGGAAATAAGGGGACAAACAATATCATATAGTAGTTACAAGAAAAAAACAAGAGACAAAAGAGAAATAGATATAATGTATAACATAAATAATTTGGAAAATTCAGTAAGTGATCAGAATATAGAAGAATTAGATAATTTAAAGACAGAGTTAAGTAATATAAGGAAAGAGAAGTTCAAAGGAAATATGTTAAGAGCTAAGGCAAAATGGGTGGAAGATGGGGAAAAACCTACAAATTTCTTCTGCAGTTTAGAAAAAAAAAACTTTTTAAATAAAACTTTGTCCAATATTGAAAAGGAAAATGGCGAAAAAATATATAAACAAGATGAAATGTTAATAGAAACACAAAAATATTATCAAAAATTATACTTAAACAATGATAATAATCTCGAGGATATCAACTTGATAGAGGAACTAAACACAGTAAACACTCCAAAATTATCCTGTGTAGAATCTGAAAATTTAGAAGGTAAAATCACATTTACAGAGGCATCAGAAACATTAAGAAATATGGTAAATGACCGTAGTCCTGGGAGTGATGGATAATCGGCAATTTTTTTTAAAGTCTTCTGGAAAAAAATAGGACATTTCGTTGTAAGATCAATAAATTGTGGCTCTGATAGTGGCCTAATGTCAATAACACAAAGACAAGGCATTATAACTTGCATCCCTAAAGAAAATAAGCCTCGAAAATTCCTAAAAAATTGGCGCCCTATTACTTTATTAAATACTGTATATAAAATAGCATCAGGCTCTATAGCAAACCGAATTAAATCAGTACTAAGTAAATTAATTGATAATAACCAAACGGGATTTATAAAAGGGAGATACATGGGAGAAAATACAAGATTACTTTATCATATAATGCAATTGGTAGAAGAAACAAATATACCAGGACTCATCCTTCTGGTAGATTTTGAAAAAGCCTTCGACACCTTATCTTGTAACTGTATCTCAAAGACTTTACAATTTTTCAAATTTGGTCCATCAATACAAAATTGGATAAAAACTTTTTATAACGACGCACAATCTATGGTACAACAAAATGTTTTTTTTATCTTCAACCCTCAATATTGGCCGCGGTTGCCGTCAAGGCGATCTCTTATCACCTTATATTTTTATCCTCTGTACACAAATATTGACAATAAAGTAAAAAAATAATATAAAAATAAAAGATATAAAAATAGGAAATACAGAGTACAAACTGTCTCAATTTGCTGATGATACTTCGATACTACTGGACGGATCTGATACATCGTTAAACCAAACATTAAATGAATTAGAGCAATTTACCAAATATTCTGGGCTGAAAGTTAATTTTGAAAAAACTGAAGTTATTTGGATAGGTTCAATGAAATATAGTACAAAGTCGATAAAAACAAAATGGAAACTTTCATGGGGTACAACTTCTTTTAAATTATTAGGTTTAAACTTCCATGTTGACCTTGAAAAAATGATGTATTTGAATTATAAGCAAAAGGTTGAAAAGCTAAAGAAATCGATAATACACTGGAAAAAACGTCAGTTAACACCACTGGGGAGAATTACTGTTATTAAAACATTGTTAATACCAGCTTTTAACCACCTTTTCATATCCCTTCCTAACCCAGATATTAATACTGTAAAAGAGATTAACAATGTACTATATGATTTCCTGTGGCAAGGACATGCACAATTTACAAGTACAGTTATTGTCAAACAGTACTCAGATGGAGGATTAAATATGGTAAATCTTCAATCCTTTATAACAGGACTTAAAATAACATGGATTAGAAGAATGATAATAAGTGATGGTACGTGGCAAAACCTATGTGACCGCTATTTTGATAAAATTAAACTGTATTCATGCGGGAAACATTATCCAGAAAAAATAGCATCATCAATTAAAAATAACTTTTGGAAAGATGTTTTAAAATCATATGTTGAAATGATAAATAAATGTAACATAAACTCATTTGAAGATTTTCTTAAAATGCCGCTTTTCTATAACCACAACATTTTATTAGGCAAGCAAAGTGTTTTTTATGGCATCCTGGTTTAGCAAGGGAGTACGGTATGTTAACGATATAGTGAATGATAATGGAAAGTTGCTTTCAATTGATGATTGTAAAGAAAAATTCAATATTAAAGTAAATTTCTTGCATCCCCAAGGTATGTGTATTGCAATTAAAAATTATCAGAATAAAAATGTCAACATGGAAGTAAAAACAACAAATGTATTGCCCACTTTACACCAATATATTTAAGTAACATTACAAAACATTGCAAAGGAGCAAGTCATTTTTACAAAATCTTAAATTATAACTCAGACAAACCAACCAGCCAGAAAAAATGGAATGACATTTATAATATGAATGAACATGAATGGGGAATTGTCTACAGTTTACCATTTGAAACAACAAAAGACACGTATCTACAATGGCTTCAAACAATAATACTGCATAGAATCTTGGCAACAAATTCTTACCTAACAAAAATAAAGATAAAAAACAATGCTCTATGCACCTTCTGTAACAGAGAAACTGAAACCATTGTACATATTTTCTGGGAATGTCAAGAAACACAAAATATAATCTTTGAAATCAACAAATTACTAAGAATAAAACATGTACGTATAGACTTGAATGAAACAACTTTGATTTTTGGTGTCAAAAACTTTCAGTCCTGTGAAAAAAACATCTTAAAACTGGAATTAAAGCGATATATATACAGAAGCTGATGTCTAGGAAAAAGATTATCATTTGATAACTTACAGAAAAGCTTAACATTTATGCATGAAATTAATAACAAAATAGCTCTTAAGAACAATGAACTGAACATGTTTGAGGAACACTGGTCAATGGTCAAACATTTTTGTATTATTTCAATTACAGAGAGGATAATGCAAATTATGGAGATTTTTACTTGAGAACTGTCCATACTTCAAAAACTCATATTTTTACCTGGTCAAACTTTACACATGCGTGCACCCCCCCCCCTCCCCACCCCCTCATGACATGGGAAGCTATCATGTGGAAGTACACGTTTCCCAACCCCCTTCCCGCCCCCCCACCCCCCCACCCCGCTCATGAGATGGGAAGCTATCATGTGGAAGTACACGTTTTTTCTCTATATTAGAGAGAGATAACAAACCAAAATAACTAAAGTGATTTATTATCTTCTTTTTAAATATAAAGAATAACTAAAGTGATTTATTATCTTCTTTTTAAATATAAAGTAAACTAGATAAGGTAGATTTCAACCTATTTTAAGACAGTAACCTGTTGTTTTGTTTACCTATTGAATGAAAGTATTTGTCTGGAATGAGTGTGTTGAAAAAATAGGTATATATTTATATTTGTAAAGTGTGCGGTGGGATGGTTCCTCGACCCACAACACACTCATTGACGGGGAAAATAAATGGGCTTACCATTATTGGTAGCTGAAAAAAAAAATAAAAAAAAAAATTATAATTTGTTCACTTGTTTTATCGTTCATTTGTTCCTTTAATTGTTCCTTCATTCATTCATTCATTCATTCATTCATTCATTCATTCATTCATTCATTCATTCATTCATTCATTCATTCATTCATTCATTCATTCATTCATTCATTCATTCATTCATTCATTCATTTCATTCATTTATTCATTCGTTCATTCACTTTCTTTCTTTCCTTTCTTTCCTTTTTTTCTTTCTTTCTTTCTTCTCTTTCTTTTGTTCTTTTCTATCTTTCTATCTGGCCATATTTCGTCTATGCTTTATTACATATAACAAGTTGCATTGTTCATAAGATGTTTAGCTACTATACAGTTATTGCTGTACAAGTTGGCTCAGATTTATGAATTGTACTTCCTACTGTTTTTCAGTTCCTGCTGTATACACTTCTCAAAACTGCTAACTACACCGCTCACGTTTTGGGTTATATATATCGATGGGTTGAATGTTTTTCAATAAAATAAAAAGGAAATACCAATTCAATCATTTTTACATCATTTCATTTTATTTTTTTCATGGGCAATGCTAGAACTAAACCACAATAAGCAATTACAAACGACCCATGTAAACACTAAAGTCACACTTTTATGAACAAGAAATGAAAAGTGTGACTTTAGTGTTTTTCAGCTCTCATTCAGTTTCCCCACAAATGTATAAGTTGCAGGTTTATTTTACCTGGCAACTAAAAAAGGATGACTCGTACATCCATGTCTTCTTTGGTATATTGTGGTCTGTTATACATGTATATAGGATCTTACATGAGTGCTTGTTAAAATGTTATTAAACGAGTTGGACGAATGATCCGAGGCTGTGCCAAGCATCCTATCATTTTTATCCAACTGATTTAACAAATTCAATATTAAATGGCATGAATGTTAGATTCTAGATATCACATAACTCCTCATAAGGCCTCAGAAGGAACATTTATTATTGTAACTGCCTACATATAATGGTGTCGTTCGTTGACATCATATGTTTGTATGATGACGTTGTATATCGACTCGGCCTCCATATGACACTGAACAATGGATGTACTTTGTCGATTTTCGTAATCCGATATTTTAAAAATTACTGAAATCGACAAGGCTATTCTTATGCACACTGAGCTGAAACAAAAAGAATGATACTTCAGCCTTCATTTGCATATTTATTACACTAGTATTACTTGATAAATATATCATAGCTATATTCACTCCCACACCGCATGTTATGTGATAAATAGCATTAAACACACATATAATAGTTTCAAATTGAAATTAAAGAACCATTAATCAAAAACAGTGTCAAAGTTCAAGGTAACTAAGATGAGCCAATAGTGTAGTGTGTGCAGTTGGTGTGTATTTAACATGATGCATTTTTTGATTTTCTACGAAATGGCAAAGGAAGTTGCCACACTTCCTATCTATACCCTGCTTTCACAAAGTGAAGTGGGGGCAATATGGGAATCACGCTGTCCGTAACGTCCCGTAATGCAACACATTTTTGTCCCGCCGCGTAACACGTTTTTGTTACTTGCATTCCTCAGTTTCTAATGGGTTGTTCCCAAACTTCACATACACATAACAACTGATGATCTTATGTCCCTCTACATCATCCATTGTTGATTGGCGAATTTATTACAGATTTATCGCTAAAGCGGGGGATTCATCACCTTCAGTGATAGTTCTAGTTAACGTCCAATCATATCTACGTGTACATTTTGTAATACCCAAGAATGTGCTTTCAGACATATCCTACTGGTAGATCCAACTGTGGAAGAAGAAAACCTAGCTACAGGCGGCATTACCATAGTAACGGCAGATGACCAGCTGTGTATTGTAAAGAAGCCAGGTTGGTTCCATCGTATTCATCTTGACATAATTATTTGATGGGGGTATTATCAGTGGGGTATTATCAGTCTTGTTAATATTAAATGGGCTCAACCTATGGGGCAAGGGCTTATAAAAAAAAATAAAAAAAATGTTTGACTGAATAACATCTCTGACTTTTTTCATAATTGAAAACAAGATTAGTGTTTCTAACAACTTTTACCTGTTTTCAAAGAAAAAATAACACTAGTGCTGGTGTTCCCGCACTGTTAAGCTATATATTTTGCAATAACAGACGCCATATTTATGTGTGATATATTGCTGTAATTTAAGTTTTGGGAATTTTTATTTGTTGTTGTTGTATAAATCCTAAGTACATTGTACATACTAATTATAAGGGCTATTCTATTAAAACATATATGGGACGCCTGGAAGGCACTTTTGAAATTGAACAGCCACCCGTAGATGCAAAATTGAATTTAAAAAACCAAAGGACAAGGTATGATAAGGGGGTACTTTGGTCCTATATATTCAAAATGCAAAAAAATAATATTTACATATAATCTTTTGTGCATATTGAAGTAAATTGATCATATTCTATCTTCAAAATATATATTTATCTAGAAGATTTAATACGGTCTCAAAAAACGATATTTTTGGTAATTTTGTTATATTTTGTAGATGTTGGACCTTTCTGGGCAGGATTTTGATCCTAAAAATATAGAGTGCACCTCCGAGCGCACAATTTTTTGGCTGATGATGCATCCCTATCAAGTACCTGTTTCTACAAAAAATCAGCTGTGCTCGAGGGTGCGCTCTGTATTTCCAAGACCAAAAACTGATCGAAAACTGCTGAAAATGAACAAAAATGTCATTTTTGAAAGAAAAGGCCTTGTTTGTGGGGCTCTTAAACTCATTTAGAGCCTTCAAACGTACTTTAATGAGTTTTAATATTGATTCAGTTCATTTGTAGCTAAATAAGATGTTCAAAACTTGTGCATTAAAACTTTCAATATTGGGGGCCAATTTTGTCCCTTATCATACCTAGTCCTTTCAGAAAATATGGTTCACCCATAGATGTTTATTAAATTGCCTTCCTGGAGTCCCGTGAATGTTTTAATGGAATAGCCCTTCAGGCCAAATCTTACTCATTTTACAGTAATGTGTATTTATTTTGTACCAATATACTGAGTGTATAGAAAACTGCTTTGCTTGGTTGTGTGTCATAATCGCATCCAGAATATTTGTTATAGCTTAGTGGTTTACTGTTTTACTTCATGATGCAAAGTGATCAGATTACTTTCAGGCTGCATCCAACGCCTGACATGACATCTGTCAGTTAGTTCTTTGCTATACGTGTAATGTTACATTAAGCATACTATAACCTCGCTAAATGTACCATTACAAGTGAGAAAAGCATTGTCGTTTATATACATGTTATTGTAGATACATTTTATATAGTTGTAGGATACACTAAGTGTTGGCCTATGGTCCTACTGTGTTATAAACCCGCTCTGTCTACTTCTCATGCAGTAGGATAGTTGTAGGATACACTAAGTCTTGGTCTATGGTCCTACTGTGTTATAAACCCGCTTTGTCTACTTCTCATGCAGTAGGATAGTTGTAGGATACACTAAGTCTTGGCCTATGGTCCTACTGTGTTATAAACCCGCTTTGTCTACTTCTCATGCAGTAGGATAGTTGTAGGATACACTAAGTCTTGGAGTATGGTCCTACTGTGTTATAAACCCGCTCTGTCTACTTCTCATGCAGTAGAATAGTTGTAGGATACACTAAGTCTTGGCCTATGGTCCTACTGTGTTATAAACCCGCTTTGTCTACTTCTCATGCAGTAGGATAGTTGTAGGATACACTAAGTCTTGGCCTATGGTCCTACTGTGTTATAAACCCACTCTGTCTACTGCTCATGCAGTAGGATAGTTGTAGGATACACTAAGTCTTGGCCTATGGTCCTACTGTGTTATAAACCCACTCTGTCTACTTCTCATGCAGTAGGATAGTTGTAGGATTTGCACGTTAGATTTCTTTGTAAACAATCAACTTGACTTGATCATTCTTCATCTCGCCACAGAGTGTTTAGCAAATGAGTTATTGTCTTTGCTCAAGGGTAATAATTGACTTATTGTATATCCGAAAGATTGGCTTGGATCTTCATGTACTTAGAAATGTTCTTCTTTGTTTACTATTTGTGATCCATTACATTTACCCTTTTCCAGGTGGCAGCCCTTTAACCCCAGGTCAGTTGACAGACTGTATGGACAGAGCATTCTTACGAAGTTCAGAAGTTGTACGATTAATACAGGAAGCCTTGAATAGTGTAGATAGATAGCCGATTGTTCTGTTTGTAATAAAATGTTTTGTTTATGATATTGTTTATTTTGTGTGCTGTCCCAGTGTGTACATCTGTCATCCAGGCACATACAAGAACAAAGCACATACAAGGAGAGAGTAATGTATTCTAATTACATCCCAATGTATATGCTTTCCCTCTCTCAACAGTGCCATACGGTTGGTAGGGGATTACATTTATTTTTACGATGTCAGAAAACGGCTCCAGCTCATGGTATATAGAATAAGGGAGTACCATTTTTAAAGATTTTGTATTCAGTTTCTCCTTGGTAATGTGGCTCAGGAACAATAATCCTTTATACTATACATTTGTGTACGATAACTGCTCAGACCCTCTTTCATATTCAATACTTTGGGTAAACTAGACTTAAAAAAACAGAAGATTTTACTACTTTATTTCTAGTAAACAGTTTTAATAGTGTCATATAGTGTACATACTACTATAAGATAACAGAAAAGTAACTACAAGATAACAGATAAGTAACTATAAGATAACAAGATAAGTAATAGAAAAATGTAACAACTTGGCACATTGTAGGTCACACAGAAGGACTCCCCAGCAAGCAAGGGTAAATGGGACCCATATGGGCTATATCCGGGCACGCCCATGTGGGATTACCCGTATGGGTCCTATATGGGTCCCACATTCAGCAAGCCCATGTGGGATTACACATATGGGTCCTATATGGGTCCCACATTCAGAAAGCAAGGGTAAATGGGACCCATATGGGCTATATCTGGGCACGCCCATGTGGGATTACCTATATGGGCCCTATATGGGTCCCATATGCTTTGCTAGCTGCTTTGACCCACATGGGCTGCCCACATGGGACCCAGGTTAATCCCGGTTGCACTTTTGGTATGGGGCCCATGTGGGCAGCCTATATTGGGCCCGTATGGAAAACAACATTGGACCCATATGGGTCCCATATGCTTTGCTAGCTGGGTCGTTGTATTGTTAAAAAATACATACATGTGTGAAACTGAGGTATGAGAATAATAACAAATGTGCTTTTCACCAGCTCCAGACGGCCCCAGCTCCAGACGGCAACTTTTCATGGGTCAACATATTTAATAATTGGTCCATTTCAATGAAACTTGCCTGACACAAGGATTCTTTTTGAAGCTTTCTAAGTAGAAACAGTTTCGAAATTTTATCTTACAAATCGTTTTTGCTTAACATGCGTTTTGGTAGGAAATCGTATTTCATTCTCTGAGATTTCATTTCCTTGACATGAATAGGTTGCAATTACCCCAATTAAAAAAACCTGAACATGTTACTGAATTATTTTCCTTACATATTTAAGATTTTCATAAAGTTGACCAGTGAAATCTTACATAGCAAATAACCCCCAGGGGCGTAGCCAGAGCCTTTTGGAGAATACGCCCTGTGGGGAGGGTTTGGGAGGGGCACCCCCTCCTGCTGGTGGGGGTCCTGGGGGCATCCCCCGGGAACATTTTGAAATTTGAGTGCAATTTCGGAGGTTTGTGGCTTCATTTGGGCGAGAATTAGGAGGTTTTCGCCTCCATTCATTAAGTATTTTTTTTTAAATAGTGCCTCACCCCCTACCCCCATTCAATTTTTTTGCTGATTTTTGAAAAATAAGCACATTTTTTCACATTCGATTTTCTAGAGTACGCCCCTGACCCCACAAAATGCATGTTACGCTTTAGGATAATTTTAAAATAATTTCTGTTTGCAAAGCGTTAAAACCTTTATCTTTCTGCAAAGTTCCAATAAAATGTACTAAATATGAAAAGTCGTTCTATGTAACAGGTGAAAGCAAAATATACTGCTCTACGATACTGAAGATTACTTGTACTTATCAACCCGTGAATTGGCAATAGCGAAAGTTTATGGCAGATAATTTCCAGTTATGTACCTGAGCGATAAAAAATACTCAAATTGAGTTAGGCGAGATGGTCAAGATTGTGAACGATTAAATTTGTATTTAAACCTTTTCCCAATAATTGAGGGATGACCTTGTGTTGGCCAATGGACCACAGTGACCATTCCCAGATTGTGGGCATTGATGAAGTACACCTGATGGATATTCTTTCTGCCGTATTTTATTTATGTAAACAAATGTAAAAGATATAGATATAGATATATATTGACATACATCCGTGAAGATATAGATATATATTGACATACATCCGTGAAGATATAGATATATATTGACATACATCCGTGAATTTCTAGACACAAATATCATAATTTGAAGATTGCAAAAACATGCTCGGCAATACAGATGTGCAAACTACCATGCAGACGTGCTTTGAAATAAGAAGAAACTCTAGAAGCTCTGTATCCATCATAATTAGAGAACCATATTCTATTTAATTTTTAATAGTTTAAATACACATAACACATGATTATGTGAGAATGTGTCGTCTGCATGAATTAATATGTGAAGTAGTTCCTATGAGAGTGTACTTTAAACTATTTTAGGACTATATATTTGAGACTAACATTGGGAGATTTAAATGTTCAGTTCTGCTTGATGTTATGTCACAATTTTAGCAGAAGCTAGTGTTAAGGTTTTGAGAAATAGTTCATACATCACTTATACCAGTACTTTATTTTTAAATCTTTTTGTTTTCTTTGCCCACACAAAGTGGCATGTTATTTAAATCCAGAGGGTGTAGCTTTAAGGTGAAAAAACAATAAAAAACCCCGCTTTCTTATCTTGATATAAACATATCTATTTTACAGCCTTAACATCCTTGAACATACTGTTATGATGGGAGGAAAACAATAAATGACATTATTGAATTGAATTGGGGTTTTAAGGCGCACCAACACATGAAAGGTTATATGGCGCCTAACAGGAATGAACATGCCAGGCTCATCCTCCATGTACATCGAGATAAAATATGGAGAACGGGCCTAGAACCTTCTCACCCTGAACTACAGAGTTGCTGCAAATTCTATTGTAGGCACTCCATTTACCATGGAGCCACTTTATAGTTTTTCTGCCACTGCTCTAGTGATATGAGGAAGATGGCACCCGAAACAATGCAGCGGTCATGATGAAGACCTTTAATGAGCATGAACAAAAAAATGATAAAATGAACATGAATTTGGGTGGGGTGGGGGTGGGGGGTTCTACCCCTCTGCCTTCCCCTCCAAATGGATCTGCAGTGGCCCTATTTGCCCCGTAACCACATGGTGGCCCCCGTAACCAAACGGGGGAAATGACATTATACCCGACATACGAGACGAAAATTAAAAATAAAACATTATACCCTTTATAAGAACAAAAAAATGTAACTACAATATGTTTAAAAAAAGTGAAACAATATCAAGAGTATTATGATAAATATCAGATGAATGTTTAAATAAGAAATAACCACAATGAGCATATTATCATGAAATCAATATTGCAGGTATAAATTAATACAGATCTAATAATATTTTCTATTCTAAAGTGAGAAAGTGTCAATTCTTACAGATGGTGGAATGTATACAGTATTGGTTCTACCCAGGTGTTCACAAGCAGGGGATCTGCCTCCACCACTAAATAAAAATCGACCATCATATATGCCTATAAATTGTTGTCAAATTACGTTAAACAAAACAATGCAAGGAAATTCATTTTGCAGAGCAATATGTGCTATCCTGGGTTATGCACTAGGGATTATTTAAGCATTTTACGTCCGTTTAAAAAATAAAATTTTACACCTGAACATGAATTGGATTTTTATTTTGTAATGCCAGAAAAAGCCTAATCTACCCTCTTTAACCAACATTATAAACAAATGTTCAATTTGGTTCAATTTGAGACGCATTCCTCGGACTAGCCTCTATTGCATCTTATTTATAACAATAACAAAAAATAACTTAACTATTGCATAAGATATCAAACATGATAAGACAAAACAAAAAGATAAGAACAAATAAAATAATAAATTATTATGTGCACACACCGGTTATTATTACTGTATTCAAACATGGACAGAAAAGTAGGAATCGTTTTAATATAAATAATAAATAAATCCATTATCTGTTCATACTTCAAGCAGGCAAGCTTTTTTATCCGTTTGTTTAGAAAGGTTCCTATTTAGAGACAATGAAGATTTTGGCTTGTTAGCTCTACTGGCCAAGGGCCAGCAGAGCTTAAGAGATGGTGTGTTGTCCGACGTCCGTCGTCTCTCCGTCTGTTAACTGTTACCTCGTTAAGACGATAGGGCCTTCATTTTTCATCCGATCTTTTAATACCAAGCTTTACCAGATTGTTAATATCAATGAAAGCTTGGACAAGTTCGAAAACCAGCCAGATCGGACCAGTAACAGTGGAGTTGTGGCCCTTGAATTATTTAAAAATGCTATATTTGGCCTCATTAAGACGATAGGCCTTCATTTTCATCCGATCTTTACCAAACTTTACCAGATTGTTAATATCAATGAAAGGTCAGACAAGTTAACCAGCTAGATCAAACCAGTAACAACAGAGTTGTAGTAACAAAGGAGTTGTGGCCCTCGATTTAGTTAAAAATGCTATATTTTGCCTCTGACATTAAGACAATAGGGCCTTCGTTTTTCATCTGATATTCACCAAACTTTACCAGATTGTTAATATCAATGAATGCTCCGACAAGATTGAAAACCTGTCAGAATGGATCTTTTACACCGGAGTTATGGCCTTGATTTTCTGAAATATGCTATATTTTGTCCTCGTTAAGAAGAAACGGCCTTCATTTGATCGAATTTCAGTGAAACTTTTCAGGGATGATCAGTACCAAGCCTAGTTGTACATATGTCACCATGTTCCGATTCAATGATTTTGGCGGAATTATGGCCCTTTAAAGGTTATAATAGACAAACTTTGTCCAGATTAGTCTCTTCTGAACTCCTTTCCGGATTTCAACAAATCTTGGTGGGGATGATCAGTACCAAGCCTAGCTGCACCTATTGCCATGTTCTGGTTGAATGAATTTTGGCAGAGTTATGACCCCTTAAAGGTTTTAATACACAAACTTTGTACAGACTAGTTCTCTCGAACCTTTGGCTAGATTTCAACTAACTTGGCAGCGATGATCAGTACCAAGCCTAGTTGCGTATATCATCACCATGTTCCGGTTGAATGATTTTTGAAAGAGTTATGGCTCCTTATACATAAACTTCATAGCCAGTAGAGCATCAAGGGACCTCTTGTTTTTGTCATACTGACCAATATCAGTATGTGAAAACTATGAAAGTGCAACACAGTTTTCGTATCTGGTAAACTTTAATATCACGCAAATTGATCTCTGACGTCATGATTTCTCTTACAAATTGCCACGCTATACTTTCATAATATCATGAACTGGTTTTGAGCAAAGTTTTGAGTTGAGTACAGCAATAAAACTGCCACCAATAAGACCTGATGGCACAAACTGAGTATTAATTAAATTAAGCCTAAAATTAGATCTCAATTAGATTTAATAGAAGGCGAACTGGTTAACATACACAGTAATCATTCAGACTAACCAGAACCTAAATCTAGTTTAAATATTGGACATCTATTTTGATACATGGTACATATAATTTACGTTTCACAACTTTTTTTGAAACATTTCATTACAAGTATAATCACATATAAACAAGTCGATGGATCAGATAATATCACAGATTAGTAGAAAGTAGAATTTACATGACTATATAGGTACCCCGTCAATAAATTACATAGCTTGGGTTCCCATTAATAAATTACCGTACATAGCCTGGGTTTCCGCCAATAAATTACATACCCTGGGTTCGCATCAATAGACGACTACATAGCCTGGGTTCCCGTCAACAGATGAACAAAATAATCTGAACGTTTCCAGAACTATAGCCTCGGAAACTTGAAATCTGACCGCATCACCACCTGAAATACCTAATGGCCATGCCATCTGGTCTGGAGGGTGCAATAAATTGTCAGATTTCAGATACACATTCTAACAAAGTTAAATGGAGAATGAACAAAAAATTATGGCATTAAAGCATCTACTAGATAAAATATAAAAATGTTCAATAATTAAAGTTTATAATGTATATAATTAAAATTAAAGTTTATTATATCGGTCCCAAATGAAATTATGTTTTATGCAGCAGATTTTGTTATCGATCAGTTTGAAAAATACAAATCATTATGAATGCTACAGAACTTGGTACTGGAACTGCAATATTAAGGTCTTGTTCAAAATCTTCACAAATAAAACGGGTTTTAAAGCTACGCATGGCAATCTTGAAGTTCTTATCATCAAGTACATAGAGGATCTTACATGAGTACTCATTCATTATTGAATTTATTAAACGAGTTGGCAAAATGATATAATGCTCGGCTCTTTCATTTTTGCTACTGAGTTATATAAATTCAATAATGAATGAGAACGAATGTCAGATTCTATTTATTACATAATGTATAACGTCACATTACGTCAGAAAACGTACATTAACGTGACGTCCATGACGTCATTAACGTTATGTCATACCACTAGTGGAATATCGAAAATATTGAATGGTGTTATTACACTCCCACACCACATGTTATGTGATAATAAAATTTATAGCATCTCGATTTATTAATCCAGTATGATTTTAACTTTAAACCTGCTTGCATGTAATGAAATAAAAGTTTCAGTTTTGAATTTCATCGTTATTCTATAATAGGTTTAATTATATTATTGGTGCAATATAATCAACAAATAGTAATATGCAAAAACAATTCCTCAAAACATTTCCAATAATTGATAACAATTATTTGCAAAGATGGAAGATATGTAGAAAACTAACAGGACACTAAAAGTTTTAAAGAAATCTGGATTGCCATGTGTGCCTTTAAAGTATATTATGATTCATCCACGATAATTTCACTGAAGAATGCAGGCTTTACTGGTATTATCTGGTAATGCCATACCCGTTCCCTGAGCAAGATTCACTGCACGCCCAGTGGCCTTCATAGATAGTTTTCTCTGTGACGAACCAGCACCATCCCCTTGCGGCTGAACTACAATCTTTCTTGGACGAACTTTTTCCAACGGATGAATTTCTGTTTGTCCCTTTTTCTTCACGTTCGTTTTAGTGCTCCCACCACTCACTGATCTGCCACTTTCTCCAGACTCACTGCCAGTTTCTCGTGTATCTTTGACTGTTTGTATTTGTAACGATAAAGCCAGTTCTGACTTTACTCCCTCGGACAGGGGTGCATGCTTGGGGCGAGTGGTCTTCCTCTGTACAGACCCTTCACCTTGATCCTTGGGCGACAACTTCCTTACATTACTTCCTTTGACAACATTTTGAATTTTTTGTGAATTTGGTTTCCTTTGCAAGTTATTGTTCATTGCATCAGGTTGGATATCCATTGATTGGGTGGATACAACCCTTTTATAATTTCCTTTTCTAGTTGCCTGAATTGTGTGATTTAACTTACTTAACGCACTTGTATTGTTACCATTTGATTCTAGACTACTTCTTGTGACATCTGCCTTCAAACTTGCTTTCTTTTTCTTCATGCCTAAATTTAACTCTGCTTCGACAGGTTCTTCTACTTCCTTGATTTTGTCGTATTTCTTTTCCATCTCACTAGAAGCAGTCATTGTAGACTGATTCTCTTCGCTGTTGGCTTCAGACTTTTCACCATTAGCATTGTCATTATTTGCTTTAGGATTGGGTGCTTCATCTTCATTAGGGGATTCCTTCACATCTAGAGAGGGTGAACAAACATCAATACATTAAAGCATACATGTGATACTTTTGAAGCCATAATCTGGAATATTTAAAGGGAAATTGGTCCAAAATCTGTGAGATTCTATAACAATATGGTATAATTGAGGTTTTATTAAATCTTTTCGTATATTTAAGCTTTTTAAAGCATTTGATGATAAAATAAAGTAGGAAAATATCATTCAATAGCTTTTAAATTAGTTTTCAATTCACTTTTTTTTTTAGTGAGATGTCCAAATCTCGCAGATTTTTAACTTCTGAAGAGACGAAATTCTGTGAGTTTTGGTCTCACAGAGTGAGATATCACATATATATGTTAAAGAGCAAAACACTAGTGCAAATAGTTTTACTGCAGAAGAGGCATCTCAAAGGTGCTGGTCACATGATGTAAGTAAAATTAGTGAACAGTGGGCAACTTGGACAATAAAATTTGTGTTCTACATCATGTTTTTTTTAACAGGAAAGTTGACGTTACAAGTTTGTAGAAAAAAAGGAAAATGCATTCAGACCAATTCCAGATATCTCAGCCTTAAATAACAACATTATTGTTATGTTCTCAGTGGTTGAACATGTATTATTTCAAATGATATCATTTACTATTGTACTTATTATGAAAAACAATAATGGTATATTGACAAGTCATTTGGCGAAAAAGCTGCTACAACTTGAAAACTTACAAACCACAATTTCAAGTAAAAGGTCACAGTGACCTTGATTTTTGACCTATTTACCCCTAAATAAATAGGGTTCCATCTTACTACACTGCAATTATGAATTCAGTCCCGAATTCATGTTCATTTTTTCATGTTTATTAAAGGTCTTCATCTACCGTGTACTGTTTCAAGTGCTGCTTGAGTGGTGGCAGAAAACAATGATCGTGGCTCCAGCAAAACATGGAGTTTTTACAACAGAATTTGCAGCAACTGATGGGAAGGTTCTAGGCTCATTCTGTATACTGGTATTTTTATCTCGATGTAACCTGGAATGGTCATTCCTGTTGGCGCCATATAACCTTTTTATGTTGGTGCGCTGTAAAACCCAAATTCACGTAATGGGTGTATAATACAAGACCCCAGTCTGAGGGTGTCTCGCCCACCGCGGCAAACGGCATATGAAATATTTTATTAAATTTGTGCTTAAAATGACCAGACAACACTTCATATGACCAAGTATCAAACAAATAAAAGCGAGGTAATCATAAGAAGTTAGTTACTGAGGTTAAGTGTTTAACCAGGGTGTAGTTTTGGAAAAATAACGCAAAATATTACCTTGACCTTGGTAATTTTGGCATTACGTGATGTCCCTCGACCCAACAAAAGAGCTGACAAAGTTCCAGAAAAATTCAAGCAGCGGTTGTTGAGATACAGTTGATTTAAAAAGCGGCCGCTGTCGGAAAAGTGACTGCTATGTCTTGCTACCCACTATCGTGGGCGAGACAAAAATGACTTCAAACCATGCTGTTGAATTCTGGATTCAGAACTAATTAATTTGCAATTAATAAAAAAATTAATAACGATTATTACCTGGAAAATGAAAAGATAACAAACGCACACGTTGCCTGTTTTATACAAAGATTTATTGACAGAACAAACTAATCAGAAATATATGATTGTCATAAAAAAATACAGTGTCATAAAAAAATACAAATAGTAGAGAGGATTATTTTGAAAGAAATGTGTTATAAAGTTACAGGTTTGTGCATTTTTGATTATGAGAAACATTTGAGCAACAACAGTGAGTATTGTTCAATTAAATATAATAGAATGGTCAGAACTCTCATTCATTTCTAAATATAGGGAAAAAAAATGCTTAAAATTGTTTCCCTTAGAAATGTGGCTGCGCTTAAGAAGCAACAGCAGCAGCAAGACTTTGTTGAGCCGGAGATATGTAATTGCCACAGGAGTTGATGAATGATTTGGACACATTCTCTAATGCCTGAGGTTGGGAGCTGCAAGCCTTGGACACATTCTCTAGTGCACGAGGTTGGGAGCTGCAAGCCTTTTTTAGTGCTCGAGGTTGGGAGCTGCAATCCTTCGAGATCAAGTATGTTGTACATCACCATGAACCCATGACTAATGAAAATGCCATCACCACAGTTTGTATGCCCACCTTGTGCCTGTTCATTCACAGGGTCAAGTTCATATGATGGAGGGTGGTGGGTCGGTGATAAGAAGGTAGGGTACAGTGAGACATCAAAGCATTAGGTTAAGGATAAGGTGGGGTGGGGGCATGGGCAGATGGGCAGTGTTTAACCCCAGTGAATACCTAGACCTGGGCAGTGTTTAACCCCAGTGAATACCTCGACCAAGTAAACTTTTGGAGAATAAAGCTCAAGTTAATTTATTGTTTCAACCTCCGAAACTGTCAAATATTGCTTTCAAAGTTGGTATAGTCATTAACTGGCACAAGCCCAAATCACCTGCTCTAGCCCCATCCTACCAGTGACCTTGACATTTATTTTGGTTAAAGTTTTTCTTAGAGATTATTTCTACAATCTGTCAGAGATATTGATTTGTTTACTTTGTAAAGACCTGAAGTTTTTTATATTTAAGCATAGGTCACTAGAGGGGTGGGGCGTGGTAGTGGGGTTAGACCTTTCTGCTGTGAATGTCCATACCGATTTTCAAACTAATACTTTCTACAGTTTTGAAAAAATAAAGCATCAAGTTGCTGTTGAAAAGTGCTAATTGGGCAGATAATACTCTATACTCGATAACATTAATATGTATAACACAGACTAGTCGAGCAATATTAAGCAAAGTGGAAGTCCTACTACACAGGTGACAGAAGATGGTACTAGATGAAAACTACACAACTAAAACAAAAAATGTGCATCTACTGTTACTACAAGGTAGTGATATTAATTTGGCTTTTTACACAAAAGTTAGAAATAATGCAAATTTATGTATTTAAAGGGATGCATGGCTGTCTTAAAGTATTTATTTAGCGCCTTGAAAAAAAATGGCTTAATTATAGATTGGCGTAAACCGGGCGGGCGTCCACATTTTGTGTTTTGTATATATCTCAGCATTACCATGTCCGACATTCTTCAAACTTTAACAGCACCTTCCTTTCATCAAGCACTGACCCTACCCTGAAAACTAGGTCACTATGACCTACTTTCTCCAAAATATGTTACGTTAACCTTTTTGTATAAGTATGTGTGTGTGTGTGTGGGGGGGGGGGGGGGGGGATTAAGTTTTTGTTTATATCTCAGCATTACCATGTCCGATCTTCAAACAATTTTAACAGCACCTTACAATACCCTGAAAACTAGGTTACTATGACTTACTTTCTCCAGAATATACCTTTAATACGTTAACCTTTTTGTTTAATTTTTTTGTGTTATATCTTGTGTTTTCTTTATATCTTAGCATCACCATGTCTGATCTTCATCAAACTTGAACAGCACCTGCCTCTCATCAAGCACTGACCATACCCCTGAAAAATAGGTCACTGTAACCTATTTTCTCCAAAATAATGTTATCTTAAACTTTTTTTTTACCTTGGCATTGTGAAACAATGCAGGGATCATGATGAAGACCT
The DNA here is from genome assembly GCA_037043455.1 of Cyrtodaria siliqua. NCBI lineage: Eukaryota > Metazoa > Mollusca > Bivalvia > Adapedonta > Hiatellidae > Cyrtodaria > Cyrtodaria siliqua. Next base: position 57,814 of record JAWPHD010001546.1, on the reverse strand, counting down.
TTAATGAACATCATCATGATTCCTGCATTGTTTCAGGTGCTACCTCGCTCGCATCAAAAGAACAGTGGAAAAAAAACAATAACGTGGCTCCAGCGTAAATGGAGTTTCTACGATAGAATTTGCAGCAACTCTGCAGTTCAAGGTGAGACGGTTCTAGGCCCATTTTCCATATTTTATCTCGATGTACATGGAAGATGTGCCTGGCATGTTCATGCCGGTTAGGCGCCATATAACCTTTTCATGTGTTGGTGCACCTTAAAACCCCAATTCAGTTTTTTAAATATGTAGTTGTTCAACACATTAGTTTGGCATAAATGTATTACTGATTTGCAAATTGTGTAAACAAACTAGCATAGTGTTTTTGAAGTTTTAAAAACTCAAGATCGTCACAAGTCCCTTTAATTTGATAATTTAAAGGGGATGTTGCACTATTCTGGAACTAGTTTCATTAAAAGGGCTTTAAAAAAACGTGGAAAAAAACTGAAAAATTATCAAAAATATCTTAAAAAATATAGATGTGACCTTTTGAAAATGTGCAAAAAGTCTCCAATGGAGGCAGCCATCTCTGAATGATGACATCGGGCCTTTTGCCAATTTGGAAAACAGATAATAAATAGTGTTTAAAGCAAATAAATGTATTAAATTATATCATTATTATTATATTATAATTAATTATAAATACAAAGTAAAATATTTATACTGTATATGCTCTTTTTAAGATTTACATGTATTTTAGGTGGTAGTCTTTGTTTTAAATGATATTCACCAATATGCAATCAATGGTTAAAAGGCACGATGATGTCATCAATCCAAGATGGCTGCCTCAGTTTGAGATTTTTTAAAAGATCATAATCTCCTGTATTTTTTATGATATGTTGACAATTCTTTAAGCTTTGTCCATGGTTCCAGAATAGTGCAACAACCCTTTAATTCAAAGAAAGAACAGTCCATTATATATATGTAGCAGGTTAAGGGTTAAAAACGCCTCATGTAATTCTTACATGCAACTTTTAAACTAATGTAACAGCCCATGTATATCGCCTATTCAAAACTGGTTATTTTGACTGCTTTATTTTATGAAGTGAAAATGAAATGATTTATACTCACAAATGATATTGAAATAAGATATTGAACTACACTATACTCTTTGTTTATTTCCAGTGAGGCTTTTTCAAGTCCTCGAGTATACAAGTATTAAGGTTGATTCAAAGTGAATCAGATACGTCATGTTTGTCACAGAACAGAACATAAAACAGAACATATTCTTGAACATAAAACACAACATATTCTTTATTTACGACTTAAACAAATGTTTCGCGTCATATAAATACATATTACATTTGTTAATTTTTGTTAATTGTTAATATGTGACAGGTCAATGCAATTTTTACATTAAACAATGAAAAAGTACAAACACACAAATCATACATACAACTCACTCATTCACTCCGATGCCCAAAATGTCTCACACATTCACTCTGGCGCATGTATTTACCCTATTATAATGATTTAGCTATTCCTATTACATAGTTTTATGCTATTTTAAGTTTTAATAGTTTACATGTCAAGTCCAATGAGGATGAACATAAACGTTTTACTCATTATACATTGCAGTATTGCGATAATAAATGCTTCCCTAACAAACCTAAAAAGCTCTTGTTGGCTTGACGATTGCATCAGCTGAATAATTTAAAAACACTTGGATGTCTGTAATAATACTGTTTACTTAATTGTTCGTACAAAGGACAAATTAAAATAAAAATGATATTCGTCTTCTAAGTCGATATTATTACACAATGTACAATATCTTTGATTTCTATCAGTTCTATTTTGTGAATATCTGCCAGTTTTAATTCTAAGACTGTGGGAGGATAATCTTATCCACGACATGGCACGTCTTAATTTCAATGGCAATATATCTAGATACACTTCATATGAGAATGAGGTTTTAAAATGTCTATACAAACATAACACTCGATTATGTTCAACATCAGTGTTCCATTTTTGAACAAAACAATCAATTAGATTTTGTTTTCATATCAATACAAGTTGGGTCGTTCCAAACATAATTATAGCCACAGTCAATTAGAATGGTTTTAAAATTGCTGGCCCAATTCTTCATTCCTCTATAAAAAGATGATATTAAAATGTTTTTTGAATCGACCACCTTAGTCAAATACTCTATTATTTTTACATACCTTAAAATATACAATGGGTATTTACCTAGTACGGTAGACATTTTAACTCTTAAAGACATTTTCTATAGTTTTTTCTGCATAACAGATTTTCTTTAAACTTTTTGTACAGTAAGTCTGTTATATATATAGACAGAAAAGGCAAAAATAATGGTAGGTCACCATGATTGTAAAAATTTTAAAAATAATTTGTAATGCCACCGTCATGTCAATCTGTCCAAAAAGTTGAACAAGTTCATGAAAAAGCTAAATAAGACATTTTTGAAGTCTAATCATTTATTCATTGGTCACAATTCTGCTAAAACTGTACTAAAGTAAAGAACATTTAATTACAATAACATTTAAAGCTCATCTTTATGTAAAACCTATATATTTTTACAAAATCTGTTGAGACCATTACCACAATTTATGCACAAATTAGCCCATAATGATACAAATTCCTTGTTTTTGTATGTTCCCAATAATAGAATTTGTTTAAACTTTCTAAGCACATAGCTTAACATAAATAAAAACAAAATGTGCAATAAAAATGATAGGTCCCCATGCTTGTTTAGAATTTATTTTTGAAACCTATGCTAAAAGGCCAAGTTTTGTATGAAATTATATAGAAATGGTATATTTTCCTTTTTTGTAATGTTCCTAATAACAGAAATGTTCAAATTTCCTAGGCACTTATTTGAACATATATTTAGACAATATGTGCAATTAAATTTATAGATCACCATGCATATTGAGATTTAATATTGTTTTTTGGAACCGTACCATTATGATTACCGGTAATTTTTTTAATTTTGTTGGAATTTTTACAAAATGCTATATTTGTCCTATTTTATGTATCTAATAATAGGCCTTTATATAAATAAAGACAATAACAAAAATTTAAAAAAATAAAAAAAAATATAAAAAAAATATAAATAAAAAAAAGTCAAAATATATTTAGACATCTAAAGCATCATTCCTGTAAATTTGTAGGAAAATCCATCCACTAGTTTTAGAAGAGAAGTCGCCCAAAGAAGCTGCGCATGAAAAACTACCGAAAATGTCTTTAACAAGTATTTACAAAATTTTAAATGTATTTCTCAAGTGCAACAACTATACTGTGTAATAATAATTTTAAAATAAAATACATAGTACACAAATATATCTTAACAAATTGTCAGTAGCAATACAAATCCATCAATTATCTATAAGAGACATATTTGTAGTTTTCCCTGATTAGCGGATATTGCATTTTTAAACAGATTATTTTCAAAATGTCTATATAAAATTAACAATCACTTTTGCATAAGATATAAAACACAATCGTATATAAAAAAACTAAATATATATAGAGTTTAATTAACATTGTTGAAGTGATACGGGAAATAATTCCCGAGTGAGAAAGATTCTTGCGATATAGAAACGAGTGCGTTTTCGCACGAGTTTCTATATCGCAAGAATATTTCTCACGAGTGAATTATTTTCCGTATCACGTCAAAAATGTTAAACTATATAATATATATTCTGTGATGAATTTCTTTCCAATCGTCTTTTGACACAAGTATTCCTTCTTCTGTCACTGCTTTGGCGACAGCGCGGAGTAATATCATGACGTCAATTCGTGACGTAATATCGTGACGTCTATCGTTTAGTTCATAACATAATTTATGTCTACTGTGCTATCTTGCACACTAGGAGAGACAGCACAGTAGAGGAAGGGATATGTTATAGATTTTCTCAAACTGGGAAATTTCTATAATTCATCACAGAATATATAATATATATATATATATATGTATATATTAATTTATTCCAACATTTTCGTATCCCCTGGGGGATCCAGTGCTTTATGAAAGGTATTTTGTAGATGTATGTATTTTCTCACCCTTATATACATATATATATATATATATATATACACATGTAGATACGTATATAAAAAATAAATTGATAAGTGCACACACCCATATCGTTACCATGACCAACCATGAACAGAAAAGTAGGAACCATTGTAATATAAGTCCCTGTTCTGTTCCTACTTCAAGCAAGTTCTCCGAGACACACATTTATATCCATTTGTTTCAAGAGGCTCCAAAGGTTGGATACATGATTTGAAATTTGGGGGAATTCAGCAAAATATTTTAGAACTTATATCAGTATGTGTAACCCATGAAAGTGCAACAAACATTTTAAAAGCAAAAGGTCTGAGTTGAGTACAACAATAAAACTGACCACAAATGAGACTGAATGGCACAAACTGCTTCTGAATTAAATATTAAGCCTCAAATTAGATCTGGTTAACATACAGCGATCATTCAGACAATCCAGAATCTAACCCTAGTTTAAGTACTGGACATATTAAGACAGCTTTACAGTAGCAATATTTTAAATTATTCCCAGAAAAAAATATTTTAAATTTATTCCGAGAAACAAGATTTAAAATTTAATCTGTGAAACAATATTTCAAATTATTACAAGAAACAATATTTTAAATTTTTCCCAAAAAAAACAATATTTCAAATTATTCCCAGAAAACAATATTTTAAATTTATTCCGAGAAAAATATTTTAAATTTACGAGAAACAATATTTTTAAATTTATTCCGAGAAAAAATATTATAAATTATTCCGAGAAACAATATTTTAAATTATTCCCAGAAAACAATATTTTAAATTTATTCCGTGAAACAATATATGAAGTTATTCCAAGAAATAATATTTTAAATTATTCCAAGAAACAATATTTTAAATTATTCCAAGAAACAATATTTTAAATTATTCCGAGAAACAATATTTAAAACTATTCCGAGAAACAATAGTTAAAATTATTCCGAGAAACAATATTAGGATTCTTCCGAGACAGTTTTACTGAAGATTGCATGTTTTTTATTTATTCCGAGAAACAATATTTAAAATTTATTCTGTGAAACAATATTTCAAATTATTCCAAGAAACAATATTTTAAATTTTTCCCAAAAAAAACAATATTTCAAATTATTCCCAGAAAACAATATTTTAAATTTATTCCGAGAAAAATATTTTAAATTTACGAGAAACAATATTTTTAAATTTATTCCGAGAAAAAATATTATAAATTATTCCGAGAAACAATATTTTAAATTATTCCCAGAAAACAATATTTTAAATTTATTCCGTGAAACAATATATGAAGTTATTCCAAGAAATAATATTTTAAATTATTCCAAGAAACAATATTTTAAATTATTCCAAGAAACAATATTTTAAATTATTCCGAGAAACAATATTTAAAACTATTCCGAGAAACAATAGTTAAAATTATTCCGAGAAACAATATTAGGATTCTTCCGAGACAGTTTTACTGAAGATTGCATGTTTTACTGCCACGATCTGGTAATGCCATCCCCGATCCCTGTGCAAGATTCACTGTGCGTCCTGCGGCCTTCATAGATACTTTTCTCTGTAATCCATAAGCACCATTCCCTTTCGGCTTAACAACAATTTGTTTCTGTCGAACATTATCCAACGGATGAATTTCTGTTTGTCTCTGTTCCTTCACCTTGGGTTTAGGGCTCCCATCACTAGCTGTTTTGTCACTTGCTCCAGACCCACTTCCAGTTTCTCTTGCATCTTCGACCGTTTGTATTTGTAATGATTGCACCAATTCTGATGTGACTCCCTCGGACAGGAGTGCATGCTTGGGCTGAGTAGTCTTTCCCCGTACAGACACTTCACATACAATTCAAAAATGAGTTAAATTGTTGTTTTTATGCAGAGTATTTAAAGGGATGCACAGCTGTTTTGGAAGTATTGATTTAGCTTTAAAATGTTTAGATTTTTATTTCAAAGTCTTATTTATTTTAAAGCTGTATGCATAGTATGCCAACATAATGTTTAGAACTACACATATTTTAAAAGTGTGTAATTCTGATTTGCAAATTGTGTAGAAAAAAAACAAAAACATAGTGTTGGGAAAATGCAACAAATTGAACAATTCCTAAAAGGGTTTCGGGGCCATATGTCCCCGAAAGGGTTTCGCGGCCATATAGTAATTTCACCATTTGTCCGTCCGTCCGTCCGTCTGTCAGTCCGCAGTTCAGGTCCAGACTGTACCTTCAAAACCCCTGCATGGATTTTTAATTAACTTGGCACAAGTGATCCCCACAACAAGACGATGTGTTGTTCGCAAAACATGTCCATATCTCAAACGTCAAGGTCACACTTGCAGTTCATAGGTCAAAAAGTCTGTCCACCAGTCAGTCCGCACTTTGTGTCCGGACTGTACCTTTAAAACCCATTCATGGATTTTTAATTAACTTGGCACACGTGATCACCATGACAAGACGATGTGTCGTAGCAAAACCCAGGTCCGTACCTCAAAGGTCAAGGTCACACTTGCAATTCATATGTCAAAAACAGATACACAATTTCGTGTCCAGACCGTAACGTCACAACCCCTGCAGGGATTTTTAAATAACATGGCACAAGTGATCAACATAAGAAGACGATGTGTCGCGCGCAAAACCCAGTTCTTCAAGGTCAAGGTCACACTTGGAGGTCAAAAATCAAATTGTGTCTGGTCAATAACTCTGGCATTCATGGATGGATTTTCAAATAACTTGGCACAAATGCTCACCACAACAAGACAATATGTCGCGCACAAAATCCAGGTCAGTGGCCCCAAGGTCAAGGTCACACTTAGAGGTCAAATCATGTCCGGTCAATAATCTTTGCATGCCTGGATGGATTTTCAAATAACTTGGCTCAAGTGCTCACCACAACCAAACGTGTCGCGCACAATATCTAGGTCCATGGCTCCAAGGTCAAGGTCAAAGGTCACTTTGGGGGCATTTGTCATTTACAGTGATATCTCTTGTTGAGTATATTTTTAGTTGTGGTGGCTATTTTGGATTTAGATGGAATTTTTGAATTTAGATTAAGACCAGCTAGACATAAGCATGGTTTTATGAGGAGATTCCATCAGCAAAAAAAGATGGATGGACAGATAATGCGCTATTGAATAAGCTATGCTGGACATCAATTAGTAATCTAAAAAGTTAAACATTTTCATGGTAACTTTTATTTATCTAATTGGTACATACATGGAACGATAAAAGTTATAAAAGAGATGAAAATTACAGTATTAATATCAATATTAAGCAACCATAATGACAACTGTAAAAATAAAAAGAGGCCCAAGCAGGATTGTATCAACTCTACTGGTTTAAGGCAGAGAGGAGTGGATGCAAGTCAGATATATATTTGTTTTTCGAACTTGTCCAACTTTTATTGATGTTAACATTCTGAACAAGTTGGTAATGCTCAGATGAAAAAAGTAGCTACAGATTCAACAAATAGAGGATCTTACATGAGTACTCATTCATTATTAAATTATTAAACGAGTTGGCAAAATGATATAATGTGAGGCTCTTGCCAAGCATTATATCATTTTTGCTAAGAGTTTAATAAATTGAATAATGAATGAAAACGAATGTTAGATTCTATTTATCACATAACTCACATATCAACTTTTTTATTGCATTTTGCCTCTCTCTCTAACACGCGAAACCGACATAAACCATGGGAATTGGATCATAGTAGATTTTTCTGACAGCACATACTAGGCTTAATTGCATACTTGTATAACTACTGGAATATCAAAAACATAGAACGGTGTTATTCCACTCCCACACTGTTATATAAGTTATGTGATAGAATGGTGTTATTCCACTCCCACACTGTTATATAAGTTATGTGATAGAATGGTGTTATTCCACTCCCACACTGTTATATAAGTTATGTGATAGAATGGTGTTATTCCACTCCCACACTGTTATATAAGTTATGTGATAGAATGGTGTTATTCCACTCCCACACTGTTATATAAGTTATGTGATAGAATGGTGTTATTCCACTCCCACACTGTTATATAACGGTGTTATTCCACTCCCACACTGTTATTTAACGGTGTTATTCCACTCCCACACTGTTATATAACGGTGTTATTCCACTCCCACACTGTTATATAACGGTGTTATTCCACTCCCACACTGTTATATAACGGTGTTATTCCACTCCCACACTGTTATATAATGGTGTTATTCCACTCCCACACTGTTATATAATGGTGTTATTCCACTCCCACACTGTTATATAATGGTGTTATTCCACTCCCACACTGTTATATAACGGTGTTATTCCACTCCCACACTGTTATATAACGGTGTTATTCCACTCCCACACTGTTATATAACGGTGTTATTCCACTCCCACACTGTTATATAATGGTGTTATTCCACTCCCACACTGTTATATAACGGTGTTATTCAACTCCCACACTGTTATATAACGGTGTTATTCCACTCCCACACTGTTATATAACGGTGTTATTCCCACACTGTTATATAATGGTGTTATTCCACTCCCACACTGTTATATAAGTTATGTGATAAAGTAAATCAAGGGCATAACGCTGGTGTTAGTAATTCGATGCAGCTGGTTTTTGATCATGTCGGAGGTTTATAAAAATCAACAATCTGGCATAAGTTGATGAAGACTGGATATATAAGGAAGGTGATAGAGTGCTAAAGAGTCAACGTATAGCATCTTTCAATAAAACAAGTCTAGTAACTCTTGCGTTTCTTATCTAGCTAGTTTTCAAACTTAACTTACCCTGACAAAGTTGAGTAAAGACCATATTAAGAAGGCCCTATCGTGTTCACAAGGCAGAATATGACATTTTCCAGTAAAACAAGGGCCATAACTCTGGCATTACTAATCAAATCTAGCTGGTTTTAAACTTGTTCAAGCTTTCATTGAAACAAACAAGCTGGCAAAGTTTGGTAAATATCAAATTAATAATTACAAACCATATTGTGTTCACTAGGCAAAAGTTAATGGATGGACGACAGACAACTGACCAACCAATAAACTCTGGGCTGGCCTTAGGCCATTTGAGCTCAAAATTGGTGTATAATAATTGGCCCCTTGTGTTTGTTTATTCCATATAATTATATATATGGTATAATATCAATGGTATAATATCAATGGTAGTATCACAAAAAATGATTAAACTATCACATATAAAATTATTATCACTTTGCCTTTTATGTATTGTACATTAAAGGGCACACAGCAATCTTGATATTTTTTTAAATAAACTTTTGGTGTCCCGTTAGTTTTTCTACATTACCTGCATATTTAGAAAGCAGAAAAAACAATTATTTGAGTAGTTTTAAGCACATCTTGTTTGAATATTACTATTTTTTTATTATATTGTGAGAATAAAATATCTAAATGTAATGTAGAATAACGGATAACAATTGAAAACTCCAAATTTTACTATCTTTATTTTAATTAAATACAGGAAGATTTCAAATCAAAATGATACTGGATTAATAAATGGAGCTGCTAATTTTAATTCTTGATGCCAATTCCAGGACTGATGTGTGTCCCTTTAAATATGATATGTCTTGGATTTATTGGCATATAAAAATATAAAAAGAGCCGCCTAACACTTTTTTTTATTTGATTGTCTAAATAGCAGGTCAATATGACTTTGACCTACCTATAAAAAAAAACTGATAGGGGTTGAAGTAGATGGGGTTGTCATATAATCAATACATGTAGCACTATTTATATAAAATTTACAAGTTCATGAATAAATGCTGGGGAAAGCATTTTTTATGATCAGTTCACTATGACCATAATTTTGACCTACTAACCCAAAAACTGATAGGATTCATTGTTTAATAATTACAAGTTACAGATGGGAATGTTTCACAGAACTGGGTCACTTCAGATCAATTTGACCTTAATGACCTACTGACCCCACCTCTCCCCTAATTCACTGTACCTATGAAGTTGTTTAATGAGTGTGAGTGTTACACTTCTGGAATTATCATGTGGAATGCATATATTTACATGAGGTCATGGTGACCTTGACATTTGACCAACTAACCCATAATGACCTTGATTTACAAACTCAGAAGCAATGGAGCTCCCCCTTTCACCAATGGCGATGTACATATGAAGTTTCATGAGTGGGAGAGTTATTTTTTGTAAGTAATTGCGGGAAATGTATATATCCATATAAGGTCATGGCCACTTTGACCTAATGACTCAAAATACAGTTGGGTTCCTCCTATGACTAAGCTCGTCCGTCGGATGGAGACGTAAACCGTGCGGTCCCGTGTATCGGTCAATCCTCCGAACACGTTAAAGAACCATATAAGAATCTGTTCGATAATAAGAGTAGGGCACGGTTCCCGGATTCCTATTTATCCTTTCCCTCTCTCTGGGTAGGCTCTAAATAACCTGTAGTAACCTGAGTCGTTAAACAACATTCAGTTCAGTTCAGTTATTCAGCCTATGACCAAGGGCAATGTAGCTATGCAGTTTCATGAGTGTGGGTGTTATGGTTTAGAAGTTATCAAGCGATATATGTAATTGTAAGCACCTACAATACTACGTCCCGTTTTTTCAAACAGGCGTATAACAAATGGGGGAACGAAAACAGACACACTTGAGAGCCTAAGTGCCCAAGTCCTAAACTTCATTGATATAAAAATAATGGACACGTATCGCGAAATCTCTGATTAGCTCACTTGACTGTAATCAATGCACAAGTTTTGCTTGGCAGCGGTATGAATGGATGAATTTTGTTGCAGTATATCGAATTGAGTTTGAAGAATATTTATGTTATGTCGGGATAGTCATACAATTGATAGCCATATGCTTGAAATCACAACCATTTCTTCTTCTTACAGTATTTAGTATTTTCAATTCCCCCTAATAAAAATAATGATGATATGTTAAATATCAGTTATTAACAAGACAGTGAAAGACGATATATTAGTTGTTCATTGCAAGACAACTAAGTAATTAAGATGGAATCATTGTTAATACATAAAATATAAAATACTAGGTGTCTTGGATACCAACTGTAGTGAAAGATTTTCATCTGCCGAAAGCTAACAGGATGATATTTAAAGAGGTTTGCATACTATTAGATATATATACTAAACATGCTGAAGGAAAAAAGAACTGCAACTTGGGAATTTCCGCTATATATTGTATGTACAGTATGCTGCTGTTAATCAAATGGTACATGGCTACATTAGACCTTTCCTTTTAGAAAAAATACTAAAACAACACATAACATCCCAAATGTTATCCCATCAAAGTTTTATTACTGATAGAAAACGCATTTGGCTCCAGCAGGTGAGCAAACTCAGGATGTAACATTTTGGAATATCTTTACATTAAATACAATACTGAAATGGCTCAAATTTTCAAAGTGGAACTTCAACATTAATTATTTTATGAATTTTGTGTCATAAAGTTTAAACAAAAACATCTTGGGATTTTTCTGGATTTTTACGTGACATCGAGTGTGCAGTATATACATTTTATAGCGTAAATTCCCATGTTGCGTTTCTTTTTTCCTTTAGTATAAATGTATTTAGTGAATCTACAATTAAGGCCAACAAAAGTAACAATAATATGTTCTATGATAGAGAAAACGTTGGTTATTATATTAATGACAGAAAGAATTACATTTACATACAGGCATATGCAATCACGGTGGTAATATGGAAGGATCAAGCTTATCCAGTAAGGGTTGCTAAGCATCTTCCTTACAATCTTTGAATTTGAATGCTGTTTTATGCCAGGTTTTGCACATTTTAGTTTAGGCCATATATGATGGTCGATTATTTTGTGGTAAAGGCAGACCACCTCATTTTTCCTGGGTAGAACCCAGTACAAATGGGGTATACCTCCCGCCATCCGTAAGAATCGACACTTTCTCACTTACAAGTTGAGCTCCCAGTGGGATTCAAACCCGCAGCGGTGAGAAGCTTTACAATGCAACCCTTTGACCACAAAAATGCTAAAACAAACTCTTTGAAAGTACACATATACTATACTCAAACAATAATAATAACACTTTATTTTTCTCTATGTCATAGTAAATGTTATTAAAATCCAACCTAATGCCCTAATAACTTGTAATGTCTTACATAATATAATATTTATAATGTTCAAATAACCAAGTATATGTTCCCAGCAAAATAGTTGAATATTTCTGTAGGTTCAATTGGTGACTAACCATTTCAGTTATTTCTTACCCCCCCCCCCCCCACTCCCCACCCCATCCCCCCCATCTCCCCCCTCCCCCACCCCCTGTGCCTACAGTGCCTGGCACGTGCCTACAGCGCCTAAAGGCAGCGATGCCACAGATGATATACTGTCTTCTCTTTACAATGAAACACCATCATAACACCTTGTTCAAAAGTACTGCATTTGGTTTTTCCATTTAATTCACCACTAATAAAATATTACACTAATGAAATACTAAACAGAACTAAACAGTACTTTATTTGTGCAGAATAATTAGAGTCTTCTTAACATATATTTTCGTATGGGTTAGACATCTTGAAAAATGAAAACTGGCAATACAATTTACTTATTTAAGAATGAAAAAAAATAAAAAGCTTAAACAAATATTTCTCTGTGGAAGTTTCATCTAAGGGTGTTTAAGGTTACCTACATAGTAAAATATTATGTTAACAAAAATAAAGAAAAACATGTAATAAAACATACCCTGCATGATATAATAATATCACAAGTACCGGTATTGTTGCAATAGTGAGGTATAACAGTGATTACTTGATTTATATAGAGGTTATTTAACTGCTGGGATCGATATAGGAAATCCTTCACGAGATGGTAGACGTGTGGTTCTTTTCACAAACGAGCGTTAGCGAGTGAGTGAAAAACAACACACGCCTACCATCGAGTGAATGATTTCCCTATAATTGATCACAACAGTTAAATAATCTATTTATTACATTTTTAATTGGATTATGTATGATTTTAGCCAGAATTATTCGCTTAATTTAGCGTTATCAGCGGATGACGTCGACGTCACCAACACGTTAATGACATCATAACTCAACGTTGCAGTTAGTTATTTTTGTGTTCGGAGTTAGTTATTTATATTTAGCGATTATGAATATTCTTTCACTGAGAAATTCCTAGTTTTCACTCATAGAAATGTAATAAAAACATATAATAAAACATACCCTGCATGATTTAATAATATCACAAGTACCAGTAGAGAAATTAAGAGTTGCAATAGTGAGGTATAACAATGATTACTTATAAATAAATAAATATTCACATAATCCAATGTATCAAGGTGAGACCTTACAGAAAATATAATAAATTATGTAAACAGATACAAAAAAATAAATTGTATAAATTGTATTATCACACAAAAGTGCACATACCATAACAAAAAAACTTTGATTAGGCCACAATAAATTAATTTCTAGATTCTCATCCTCGCCTGTCCCTGTTTTTTTATGCCGCCTCGGTAATTTTTATTTCTTAAAAAAAAAAAAAAAATAATAATAATAATAAAAAAAATTGCTGAAGGTATTGAACACTATTAAAAATGTGTTTTCAACCTTGGAAGTACTCAGTAGAATGTTTTACTATTTCTGCCTTGTGCCGAGGCCATTTTCCATTTGTCGTATAAAATAAAAAATAAAATTTCACCCCCAGTCCCTATTTTGAAATAAATTTGGATGAGAAACTAGCAATTAATTTATTATGGCCTTAACACATTTTTGAACAAATATGCATAATCTGTGATCCCTTAAACAATACATAGTTCCAATCTGTCAATCAAGCTTATATCCGCGAGAAATTTGAGCCAATTAAACGTTCAATCTATATTTACAGCTGTACCAAAAGCATGCGTTGTCCCACAAACAACTCTTAAATACAACAGATCACAGTCATGGCCATTGTCTGCGGGAACTTGACCCAGAAACAATAGAGGACAGAGCTATAAACTGAATGTCATAACTATCCACTGTCAATGGCAGCAAACAGCCGGATTTCCAATTAGGCTTTTCACAAAACCTAAACGTGTCTAGTTGAAATCAAATGCTGAGTTATTTTACAACAATTGGATTGATAGTCTATGAGTAAATATAAACAATAAAAGTCTCTAAAGTCTCCTGGTGTGGTAACCAGTACATACAAAATAATTCATACAGGCTGGTAAAAAGAAATTTAAATACCTGGGTATCAACTATAAATATTTCGGCTTTTTAGCTTTCTTGTTCAAGTTTCTCTAAATAAGAAAATCAATTTAAAACCTTTATTATATAACTAATTAAGATGCAATAAGGGGCGAAAACATTTTAACATCATAAACAAGTTTATGGGTTTGATTGACTATCTCCCTTTATTGTCACTCTTTATTTAATGAGGCATACTACGATATCAAGTATCTAATAGAAAAGAAATTAACAAGTACATAGTATTAACCCTATATAACTGATCGTTTCACATCCATACCTTCAATAAGTTAAATATCACATATCACAATCACATCTCGTGATTTCTTGTGACCAAACCAATTAAAGCTTTATACACAAAGCATAGTATCCATGCTAGTGAAGGTGCTGCCTCATGTCGCTGGACATATACATCACAGGTGCTGCTACATGTCGCCGGACACATATATCACAGGTGCTGCTACATGTCGCCGGACATATATATCACAGATGCTGCTACATGTCATCGGACATATATATCACAAGCGCTGCTACACGTCGGACATATATATCACAGATGCTGCTACATGTCATCGGACATATATATCACAAGCGCTGCTACACGTCGCTGGACATATACATCACAGATGCTGCTACATGTCACCGAAAATCTACATCACTGTAGAGCACAGGTGGTACTACATGTCACTGAACATGTTCATCACTGTACAGCCCAGGTGCTGCTACATGTCACCGGACATCTACATCACTGTACAGCACAGGTGGTGCTACTTTTAGCGGTGTTCTTCTTAGCATCTTGTAATTTCTTACTCGCATTAGCGGCTAAATCGACAGTTTGTCCCACACTCTTCAGGGATGTTTGTTTCTTTGGTGTAGGCTTGCCACTGCTGGTGCCCGCCTCTGGTTTCTGAGCTCGACTAGATGATTTTGAAGATGGTCTGCTGCTATTGGCTGTCCCTTCTTTTTTGGGAGTGGTTAGATTAACCTTGTCTGGAGAGAAAATTAAAGGCAGTGTTGAGGAAAGAGCAGATCTTAGCTGCAGGAAAGTGTTCAGATAGAGGAGGTGGGGGTGGTAGTGTGAGCAGAAGACTTGGACAAACATATGCTGATGTAGTGATTACGAAATTAAGGGAGTATACAATTTGTTTTTGATGCTGTAATCATAGCTTTTAGTCAGTACCTGTAGACTAAGTCTGTTATGATCTGGAAGTGCAAATAGCCAAGCCTGCACACTAACAATGTGCAGTACAATCAAGCCATTGTGAATAGCTACATTAAATTGCCAGTTGCTTTGTTATAGATTATTCAGCCCTCTATTTTTACAGAAGTGAAACCAAGTTGTCAGAGTGTTTGCTAATGTCACTTTGTAGTAATTAATGCATTTAATTGTGGTTGTCATTTGACTGGGAATTTTGTGTGATGTAAATTCTGTTCCATAAAATGCTGATTTGCTCCCTCTTTCATATCGTCCAATCAGATTTAATTAAAACAATTGATTTAATCTTAGTCATGTTACGTTATCAGTTATATGTCACTTTTCACCCACATTCATGTCATATGACATGGGTGTAATTCTACATCAAACACACATATGCCATATGACATGGTTGTCATGTTACATTATCACTCATACTTCAAGTTAATCATACATGCAAATGTTGCTCCATTATGTCATGACATATGTATTACAGCCATACTCAGTGACAACTGTGCAGGTTAAGTACATGTATTACAGCCATCATCAGTGACAACTGTTCAGGTAAGTACATGTATTACAGCATACTCAGTGACAACTGTACAGGTATGTACATGTATTACAGCCATCATCAGTGACAACTATACAGGTAAGTATATGTATTACAGCATACTCAGTGACAACTGTACAGGTAAGTACATGTATTACAGCCATCATCAGTGACAACTGTACAGGTAAGTACATGTATTACAGCATACTCAGTGACAACTGCACAGGTATGTACATGTATTACAGCCATCATCAGTGACAACTGTACAGGTAAGTACATGTATTACAGCATACTCAGTGACAACTGTACAGGTATGTACATGTATTACAGCCATCATCAGTGACAACTGTACAGGTAAGTACATGCATTACAGCATCATCAGTGACAACTGTACAGGTAAGTACATGTATTACAGCATCATCAGTGACAACTGTACAGGTAAGTTCATGTATTACAGTCATCATCAGTGACAACTGTACAGGTAAATAGATGTATTACAGCATCATCAGTGACAACTGTACAGGTAAGTACATGTATTACAGCCATCAGCACTGACAACTGTACAGGTAAGACATGTATTACAGCATACTCAGTGACAATTGTACAGGTAAGTAAATGTTTTACAGCCATCATCAGTGACAACTGTGCAGGTAAGTACCTGTATTATGGCATGATCAGTGACAACTGTACAGGTAAGTACATGTGTCACAGCCATACTCAGTGACAACTGTACAGCTAAGTACATGTATTACAGCATACTCAGTGACAACTGTACATATAATTATGGTATTACAGCATAATCAGTGACAACTGTCCAGGGAAGTTCCATTATAACAGCATAATCTTTGACAACTGTACAGGTAAGTACATGTATAACAGCATACTCAGTGAGAACTGTACTGGCAAACACATGTATAACAGCATAATCAGTGACAGCTGTACAGATAAATACATGTATTACAGCATGATCGGTGACAACTGTACATGTAAGTACATGTATAACAGCATACTCAGTGAAAACTGTGCTGGTAACCACATGTAATACAGCCATACTGAATGGCACATGTACATGTTAGTAGAGTGATATTACAGCCATTATCAGTGACAACTGTAGAGGTAAGAACATGTATTACGGCATACTCAGTGACAACTGCACATGTAATACAGTCACACTCGGTGACAACTGTACAGGTAAGTACATGTATTACAACATACTCAGTGACAACTGTACAGATAAGTACATGTATTACAGCATACTCATTGTCAACTGTACAGGTAAGTACATGTATTACAGCATACTCAGTGACAACTGTACAGATAAGTACATGTATTACAGCATACACAGTGACAAATGTACAGGTAAGTACATGTATTACAGCATACTCAGTGACAACTGTACAGCTAAGTACATGTATTACAGCATACTCATTGTCAACTGTACAGGTAAGTACATGTATTACAGCATACTCAGTGACAACTGTACAGATAAGTACATGTATTACAGCATACTCATTGTCAACTGTACAGGTAAGTACATGTATTACAGCATACTTAGTGACAACTGTACAGATAAGTACATGTATTACAGCATACTCAGTGACAACTGTACAGGTAAGTACATGTATTACAGCATACTCAGTGACAACTGTACAGGTATACACACAAATTACAAGGTGTGCAGGAGACTGATCATTACTTATCTGGGTTTGGAGCGCAGAGATAAATACCTGATTTCAATTTCTATTATGCAAGATTTTGCTTTCAGTTTGTATTAATCAATGCTTTAAAACTTCTTCATTAAGTAAACTTAAACAATCTTTCCCGAATCTAAGGAAGTGGTGGGGTGGGTTGTCACTACCCAGATGTTATATCAATTTATGCTGGATTAAAGGTTTAGAAAATCACTTGTTTTAATTATTCCATTCTATAACAATCTTCAAATTAATCAAAACATATTTCCTGGACAATTTACCTGCTCACTTCACTACTACACATCTACTTAGCATAAACACTTATATTTTTAATAGATGAGGTTAAAGGTTATTGGGGGTATATTCAAAATCTGTAGGTCTGTTGAAGTAAGGAATCAACATATTTATTTTGTTTAGATATAATTCTGTACATGCATACTACTGTAACAATTATGCAATGTATTTAAATATAAACATAATTAATTCCATCACTTTTACAAAAACACTTCTTATAATAATAAATCAAATCAAATTCCCTCACACACTTCTAAAATATGGAGGAAAAGAATAAAATGCTCTAATGAGCCTAATTCAAGTTCCAAGAACAAGAGGCCCTAATGAGCCTAACTCAAGTGCCCAGATCAAAAGGCCCTAATGAGCCTAATTCAAGTGCCCAGAACAAGAGGCCTTACTGAGCCTAACTCAAGTGCCCAGAGCAAGAGGCCTTAATGAACCTAACTCAAGTGCCCAGAACAAAAGGCCCTAATAAGCCTAACTCAAGTGACCAGAACAAGAGGCCTTTATGAGCCTAACTCAAGTGACCAGAACAAGGGGCCATAATTAACCTAACTCAAGAGGCCCTAATGAGCATAACTCAAGTGCCTAGAACAAAAGGCCCTTATGGGTCTAATTCAAGAACAAGTGCCCAGAACAAAAGGCCCTAATGAGCTTAACTCAAGTGCCCAGAACAAGAGACCATAATGAGCCTAACTCAAGTGCCAGAACAAGAGGCTTTAATGAGCCTAACTCAAGTGCCCAGAAACAGAGGCCTTTATGAGCCTAACTCAAGTGCCCAGAACAAGAGGCCTTAATGAACCTAACTCAAGTGCCCAGAACAAGAGGCCTTCATGAGCCTAAGTCAAGTGCCCAAAATGAAAGACCCTAATGAGTCTGAAGTGCTCACCTGAGAGTCATGGTAACAGATGAATGTACAATGCCTACATGAATGGTCAACTTTTTGTTAGCTATGTATCTCAGTAGATTCATGTTTCATCAATGATGTAGAATTGAAATAAAAATATCAAGAGCCTGATGGATTTACCTAGCTACTTTATTTGGCACGATTTAAATGATTCACCTGGACAGAAGATGATTTGAGCCAAATATCAATGATATTGGCAAAGCATTTACTGAAAAAAAGGTCTGAATGTTTCTTTAATTATCTGTTTAGTGTACAAAAACAGACTCTAAGTTGTGTTTGTTTATACAGGAGCCATTACAAGAACAAATCAGGTAGTTTAGACTCTAAGAATGTGTTTGTATATACAGGAGCCATTACATGAACAAACCAGGTAGTTTAGACTTAAGAATGTGTTTGTATATACAGGAGCCATTACATGAACAAACCAGGTAGTTTAGACTCTAAGAATGTGTTTGTATATACAGGAGCCATTACATGAACAAACCAGGTAGTTTAGACTCTAAGAATGTGTTTGTATATACAGGAGCCATTACATGAACAAACCAGGTAGTTTAGACTCTAAGAATGTGTTTGTTTATACAGGAGCCATTACATGAACAAACCAGGTAGTTTAGACTCTAAGAATGTGTTTGTATATACAGGAGCCATTACATGAACAAACCAGGTAGTTTAGACTCTAAGAATGTGTTTGTATATACAGGAGCCATTACATGAACAAACCAGGTAGTTTAGGGTATACTCATCATTTCAGAAAAGACAACTGTCAAAATCTGTGCAATATGTCTCTGAAGAATTATATGGTTCTTAAAGTCCCACAATCAACAGGCAAATTTTACAGCAGATGTACACCGCTTTTAAATCTACTGATGACGAGGTATATATATATATATATATATATTACATATTTTGAGAATCCAACTCAATAAACAAAATATAAATGGCTTAAACCAGAAGGGCCAAACCCTAAAACTGCAGTGTCAAATTAAGAGTTACCAACCACAAATCATTTTACGCATATTCAATTATAGCTATTTTAAGAACTGGTTAACCTATATGTTCAATCGGCACATATACATTCTTATATGACCTTATAACAAACTTGTAGTGTAGGATAAGTATTGTTCTGATGACCACAGAAGTAAAAGGGCAGAAGATGGGAGGTCACCAGGGGCATAGCTGACCTGAAATGCATATATAGGCCCGACAAACAAGGGGGTCTGGGGGCATGATCACCCCCCTTTTTTAACTTAGCTATGTAATGGTGTGTTTTGGCGTATATCTGACAGAATGTGTGTGGTATTTGAAGATTTATTTTTTTGACAAATTCGAGAATTAAAATTTGACAGTTGAATTACCTACACTGTAAAATAAAGTAAGAAACAAATGTTGACCCTTAAACCCTCCCCCTACACCCTCCGAGTTCAGTTTTTATTGCATTTTTGGACTTTTCATTTTTTTCATTTTTAAAATTGATGTATAGGCCTGGGCCTATATGGCCTAATAGTAGCTACTCCGATGGTCACAAAGGGAACAACGATAGAAGAGTGGTCACAACTGCTCACTTTAAGCCTTCAGTTCAGGTGAGTTTAAATCTGAATAATTAATGTTTAAACACAGTTTCACAAAAACCAGTAAAATTGAACTAGCGATTTATGGCATACATGGATTTATACACTAACTTTCATGACAGTAAATGCATTTCTAAAAAATAATTTAAAGAAAAAAAAGCTTACACATAATTATTTATTAGTGGAAGGGAACTACAGAACACAAGAAGATGAAGTAGGCTTACAACCAATAGTATATTATATGACAACTATTATCATCAAATGTAATTAGGCATTCATGTCATGTGTATGTGTAGTGATGTAGGTTATCATCAGCAACAGTTCATAATTATTATCTTTTATCTTCAACTGTTATATAAGGTTAATCATTTAATCATGAAAATAAAAAAATAAAATAAAATTTTCATATGTTTAATGAAGTTTAAGAAAACGTAGAAGGAATACAACTATATAGGTTGTAACACACACTGATACACTAGTCTTTCCCAGAAGCCAACACCCCTGTAATAAAGGGGGCCCAGTGACAGAAGTCAACAACCCTGTAATAAAGGGGGCCCAGTGACAGAAGTCAACAACCCTGTAATACAGGGAGTCCAGTGAAAGATGCCAAAACCCCTTGAATAAAGGGTGCCCAGTGACAGAAGCCAACACATCTTGGAAGAGACGGTGCCCAGTGACAGAAGCCAACACATCTTGGAAGAGAGGGGGCCCAGTGACAGAAGCCAACACATCTTGGAAGAGAGGGTGCCCAGTGACAGAAGCCAACACATCTTGGAAGAGAGGGGGCCCAGTGACAGAAGCCAACACATCTTGGAAGAGAGGGGGCCCATTGAAAAAAGCCAACACTTCTTGGAATAAAATGGGCCCAGTGACAGAAGAAAACACCTCTGAAATAAAGGGAACACAGCGACAGATCACAACGACCTTAGGATGAAGGGGACACAATGACAGACCCCAATATCTTTGGAATAAAGGGAATCCAGTGACAGAAGCCAACATCCCTGGAATAAAAGGGTCCAATTGACAGAAGCCAACACCCCTAGAATAAACGGAGCCCAATGACAGAAGCCAACACACCTGGAATAAAGGGGGCCCCAGTGACAGAAGCCAACATCCCTGGAATAAAGGGGGCCCAGTGACAGACCTCAACATCCTTGGAATAAAGGGGCCAACTGACATAAGTCAACATCCTTGGAATAATGGGGGCCAATTGACAGAAGCCAACACCCCTGGAAAAATGGGGGCAAATTGACAGAAGCCAAACTCCCTAGAATAAAAGGGGTCAATTGACAGAAGCCAGCATCCCTGGAATAAAGTGGGGCAACTGACAGAAGCCAACATCCTTGGAATAATGGGGGCCAATAGACAGAAGCCAACACCCCTGGAATAATGGGGGCAAATTGACAGAAGCCAAACTCCCTAGAATAAAAGGGGTCAATTAACAGAAGCCAACATCCCTGGAATAAAGCGGGGCAACTGACAGAAGCCAACATCCTTGGAATAAAAGGGACCAATTGACAGCAGCCAACACTAACATTGGGATTTTTTTTCCAGATTTGAGACAATATGGAGGGTTTTGCAATAGGTTCAGTGGACACTTTGAATGGGAATGACTAGTGCTCACTTGTAAAGAGCAGTGTAAAGAAGTAGTTAGAAAGCATATTCTACAATACTTTGAGGGAGGATACACACAAAGGTTGTGAAAAAATTGTAAGCAGTCTAAAGTAGTTAGAAAGGCATTATTCCTATTCTACAATATGCTGAGGGAGGACACATAAGAAGCTTCAGAATCAGGAATCTTGAAGATTGACTAATGTATTATCTTTCAACTGATCAACATATTCTTATTCTAAATAATATTTCATAAAAATATATTTTTTACTTTTAATAAATAGTTTATCATTCTTAAAAACCTCATTGTTAATGTTTTCGCATTTGGCCTAAAATTAAACAGTCAATCATTATACTGAATTTCCAGAGTGTATTGGTTTTGGCTTATTTATATTTGACCAAGTTTTTTTTTGAGAGTAATGGTACTTGGTATGTACAAATGAGGGGAGTAAGCGATTCATTTGTTTCTTTATGGTTTTATTATCATAATATATTATTATTTTTCTATTTATTTTATAACTATTGTTGACTAGATATTTAAAAGGAAAATTATATATTTGAGGACACACTATTAAATGCAGTATGTATGAAAAATAAGCCAAACATACCTTTTGTTGTTTCTTTTTCTTCTTTCTTTGCCTCTGGGAGTTGAGGGGGCACACCTAAGGGTGCAGGGGGCACACCTAATAAATTAACAGAATTATTATAAAATTGACAGAGTTTATTGGTATTGTCTACTCCAAAATAAAGTGTGTTTTTCCTGTGATTGTCAAACAAAATCTTGGTGTGGTTAAGGATGTTGGCTGGGCAAGTTTTGACATTTACAAGTCTAAGAATTTTATTTTTTAAATAATAGTTTTATCTGACAACCAAATTGTTTAATATTTTGCATTCTATGATATAATGTAAGATTTAAGATGGTAACGTATCAAATTTTAAGCAAATGTTTTTTTAATTTTGTTTCCGTCATTTGTGATCATTTTTGGTTGTCAACAAAATAAGGGGTATGGGTAGCTCTGAGTAGAATATATCCTTTTACTATAGAAAAAAACAAGATTTCTTTTTTCAATAGTGGAATACGTATATAAATGTAGATACTGAGCTAATTTTATATTCGATCTCTATGTCAAAATTGTGTGTACAGTGTTTTACAGTGAAAATGTCGAAATAACTCCAAAATGTGCGTAATTTAAAGAATTTTTCCCAGCCAACCTCCTTAACTGACGGGAAAAAGCAAGTCATGGGTTGAATGCAGAACTATGCTAAGTGACAATGTGATTTTTTCGCATTTAATGATAGTCTTACATTATGCCAGTGAATATTTTCTTTATAGCATGGAAAGATACCAGTTTAAAAAGTATAATAAAGCATTTACATTTCATGATTTATTTTTTACCATGTTCATTAAAGGTCTTCTTCATCAACATCGCCATGTGACCTTTTTGTGCTGGTGCACCCTAAACCCCCAATTCAACCTTAATTTTAACAATAATAACATAAATTGTTAAAACAATTTTTTGCAATCATTGATGAACGATTGTGTAAAGTATGTAATGTTGGAGTTGAACATGAACAACATTATCTATTTGAGGACATACTATGGAAAGCAGTCTGCATGAAGAAACAGTTATACATACCCTTCTGTGTATCTATTTCTCCTTTCTTTGCCTCTGCGGGTGGTGGAGGGGGCAGATCTCTCTTTCTCACCTCCTGTTGTTGCAATGGTGTGTCCATGACACAGGGTATCAATACAGGGGTTGGTAATGTTGGTGCCACCTGCAACAGGAGAGGCAAATATCTATCATGTATGAAATATGGGATACCCTTTACTGTATTCCCCTAATAGTAGCACCCGGGCGCAAAATGCCAAGCACATTTATAAAATGAAAACACACACACACAATCATCTAAACAAACAAGAGTCCCATGAGGGCCTGTTACTGGCTACAACTCCAACAAAAATCATTAAACCGGAACATGACAAAAGTATGCGCAACTAGGCTTCATACTGATCATTCCTGTCAATTTTCACTGAAATCCAGCCAGGAGTTCCGGAGAACTAGCCTGTACAAAGTTAGTTTCTTAAAACCATTAAAGGGCCATACTCTGGCAAAAATCATTCAACCGGAACATGGCAATGATATGCGCAACTAGGCTTGGTACTCCTCATCCCAGCCAAAATTCGGCTGGGAGTTCAGAAGAGACTAGTCTGGATAAAGATTGTGTATCAAAACCTTTAAAAGGCGATAATCATTCAACCAGAACATGGCTATGATATGCACAACTAGGCCTATTACTGATCATCCCTGCAAAGTTTGATTGAAATCCTGCCAGGGGTTCAGGAAAACTAGTCCAGACAAAATTTGTGTATTAAAACCTTTAAAGGGCCATAACTCCGCCAAAAATCTTTCAATCAAAATACAGCAATGACATACATAACTAGGCTTGGTACTGATAATCCCTGCAAAGTTTCGGTGAAATCTGGCAGGGGTTCAGGAGAACTAGTGCAGACAAAGTTTGTGTATTAAAACATTTAAAGGGCCATAACCCTGCCAAAAATCATTCAACCGGAACACGGTGACGATATGCATAACTAGATTTAGTACTGATCAAGCCTGCAAAGTTTCATTAACATCAAGCTAAATGAAGGCCCTATCGTCTTAAAGTCAGGCAAAATACAGCATTTTTAACTAAATCAAGGGCCGTAACTCCGGTGTTACTCTCCGGTATTACTAATCCGATTTGGCTGGTTTTTAAACTAGTCCAAGCTTTCATTGGTATCAACAATCTGGTAAAGTTTGTAAAAGATACAATGAAAAATGAAGGCCCTATCATGTAACAAGGCCAAATAGTAGCATATTTCAGAAAATCAAGGGCCATAACTCCGCTGTAAATGGTCCGATCTAGCTTTTTTTTAAGATTTCATTGCTATTAACAATTTGTGCAAGTTTGGTAAAGATCAAATAATAAATGAAGGTGCTAAAGTGCTCACAAGGCAGAAAATTGGATTTTTCAGCAAATCAAGGGCCATAACTCAGCAGTTACTGATCCGATCTAGCCGGTTTTCCAGCTTCCATTGGTGGAGGAAGACCCCAGGTGCCCCTCTTAGAAGGAATAGTTTCTGAAACTACTGTCAACTCACGCAATCTTGAATTTGAAATGACGACAATGGATTGCGACATAGAATCTCTTTGTACTTACCACTATCGCAAAATATATTCCAAAATCATTCCATCAGTTCGAGAGTTACAAATCTTACAACCGAATAATTACATTTGACCTATGACTCCTGTCTGTGACCTTGAACTTGCAGTAAAGATTATGGGAGTTCACACTGTCTCCTTTTATGTAAAAATGTAACCATTTATGTAAAATGTTTTCCCTTGGTTGATTAGGGAATTACAGTTTTTTTTCTTTTCTTTTGCTTTTAATAATGGTGTTTGACGTTATTTTTAGCATGTTAGGCCATATCGAGGGCTACATGCAAAGCTATGGTATCTTGTTATTTATTTATTATTAGTTACAATAGTTTTGCTATCATCCCTCGATTTTTTTTATGGATGAGGAAGACCACTCCATTTTTCCTAGGTAGAACCAGTACTGTATACCTCCCGCCCTAAAGAATTGACACTTTAGTTGGGCTCCCAGTGGGATTCCAACTCGCAGTGGTAAGAACGTTTTTAGAAGTAGCGTCTTTACTATCCCAGACATGAAGGCACTTTACAGACGGGACAAGAACATATTACCTGACAGACGGACATATAAAACCTATACACCGTAACTTTAATTGCTTACCTTGGTTGACTTGATGTTCTTCAGTTTCTTGAAAGTGCTGGATTTCTCCATATTTTCCATCAGCAACTTGTCCTCATTAAACAGCACCTTCTGTAGATTGTAAGATCCACCCGAGGAACTTGTGCTTAGTTTAGCCACGTGCGGTAACCCCTGGTGTTCCTTACATAGCCAAACAATCTTACCACTAGGCAAGCGACATCTGGTGGAAAAATACAATCACATAAGTCTTGATATTATGGATAAATTTGTCATTCATTATTTTAGTTAGGCAAGTTCTTCAAAGAACAGATGAACTTATAATTTTCCTTAAACAGACAAAATAATAATTCTCCTTAAGGTTCACATTACTTATAGTACCACCTGAAAAATTATAATGTACCTGACAAACTATAACATACATGACAAATTATAACCTACCTGATAAATTATAACATGACAAATTATGACCTACATGAACAAATCAAAAAAGTTTCAATTTGAAAGCACCTACACCAAACTGCCCGATTACTGTGCACTCCACGGGCATTGCACAACAAAAAACGTATCTACCCACTAACTTGGTCCAAATGTCAAATGCAATACGTAGAGGAAATCAAATTAGAATCAAGGAACACAGACACTCGCCAGAATAAAGACACTTGCTTGCACAGCACTTCTAACCTCCCAGACAACAATGTCGACACTATTCAATACCAAATCATACAAATAATGAACTCAGACCCTGACTCGGGCACCACACTCAGGAGACACAGGCAATGTATTGGACACAGCAACTTCACACTTTGCACCCTGTTGGGCTCAATATCTTCGAAAAAACTGAGACCATCAGCCACTTCTTATCTATGACAACTTCTAACATTGAATTTAATTGGGTTTTATAGTTGCGCCAACAGCTAAGGTCATATAGAAACTTTCCAGCTACCATTGGTGGAGGAAGATCACAGTTTCTTACATGGGCAGGCATCTGATAGGAACCACCATTCATCAAGCCAGCTGGATAGATTCCTCAGATAGATTCTTGGTCCCATGAAGGCTCGAACCAACATCGATGAGGGGTAAGTGATTTCAAATCAACGACTCTAACCACCTGGCCACAGACACCCCAAATTATAACATACCTGACAAATTGTAACATATCTGACATGTTATAACATACTCGACAGATTATAATATATCTGAAAGTTTAAAACATACCTGACAAATTGTAATATACCTGACAAATTATAACATATCTGACAAGTTACAACATACCTGACAAATTATAACCTATCTGACATATTATAAAATACCTGACAAATTACAATATACCCGACACATTATGATACATATCTGACATTATAACATACCTGACAAATTACAATATACCCGACACATTATGATACATATCTGACATTATAACATACCTGACAACTACAATATACCTGGCACATTATGATACATATCTGACATTATAACATACCTGACAACTACAATATACCTGACACATTATGATACCTGACATTATAACATACCTGACAACTACAATATACCTGACACATTATGATACCTGACATTATAACATACCTGACAACTACAGTATACCTGACACATTATGATACATATCTGACATTATAACATACCTGACAACTACAATATACCTGGCACATTATGATACCTATCTGACATTATAACATACCTGACAACTACGATATACCTGACACATTATGATACCTGACATTATAACATACCTGACAACTACAATATACCTCACACATGATGATACCCGACATTATAACATACCTGATAAACTACAATATACCCGACACATGATGATACCCGACATTATAACATACCTGATAAACTACAATATACCTGACACATTATGATACCTGACATTATAACATACCTGACAACTACAATATACCTGACACATTATGATACATATCTGACATTATAACATACCTGACAACTACAATATACCTGGCACATTATGATACCTATCTGACATTATAACATACCTGATAAACTACAATTTACCCGACACATGATGATACCCGACATTATAACATACCTGATAAACTACAATATACCTGACACATTATGAAACCTGACATTATAACATACCTGACAACTACAATATACCTGACACATTATGATACATATCTGACATTATAACATACCTGACAACTACAATATACCTGGCACATTATGATACCTATCTGACATTATAACATACCTGACAACTACAATATACCTGGCACATTATGATACCTATCTGACATTATAACATACCTGACAACTACAATATACCTGACACATTATGATACCTGACATTATAACATACCTGACAACTACAATATACCTGACACATTATGATACATATCTGACATTATAACATACCTGACAACTACAATATACCTGGCATCTTATGATACCTATCTGACATTATAACATACCTGACAATTTACAACATACCTGACAAATTGTAACATAACTGACATATTATAACATACCTGACAAATTACAATATACCTGACACATTATGATACCTATCTGACATTATAACATATCTAACAAAGTACAATATACCTGACACATTATGATACCTATCTGACATTATAACATACCTGACAACTACAATATACCTGGCACCTTATGATACATATCTGACATTATAACGTACCTGACAAATTACATATACCTGACACATTATGATACCTATCTGACATTATAACATACCTGACAACTACAATATACCTGGCACCTTATGATACATATCTGACATTATAACGTACCTGACAAATTACATATACCTGACACATTATGATACCTATCTGACATTATAACATACCTGATAAACTACAATATACCTGACACATTATGATACCTATCTGACATTATAACGTACCTGACAAATTACATATACCTGACACATTATGATACCTATCTGACATTATAACATACCTGATAAACTACAATATACCTGACACATTATGATACCTATCTGACATTATAACGTACCTGACACATTACAATATACCTGACACAATATGATACCTATCTGACATTATAACAGACCTGATAAACTACAATATACCTGACATATTATGATACCTATCTGACATTATAACGTACCTGACAAATTACAATATACCTGACACATTATGATACCTATCTGACATTATAACATACCTGACAAATTACGGTATACCTGACACATTATGATACCTATCTGACATTATAACATACCTGATAAACTACAATATACCCGACACATGATGATACCCGACATTATAACATACCTGATAAACTACAATATACCTGATACATTATGATACCTGACATTATAACATACCTGACAACTACAATATACCTGACACATTATGATACATATCTGACATTATAACATACCTGACAACTACAATATACCTGGCATCTTATGATACCTATCTGACATTATAACATACCTGACAATTTACAACATACCTGACAAATTGTAACATAACTGACATATTATAACATACCTGACAAATTACAATATACCTGACACATTATGATACATATCTGACATTATAACATACCTGACAACTACAATATACCTGGCACCTTATGATACATATCTGACATTATAACGTACCTGACAAATTACATATACCTGACACATTATGATACCTATCTGACATTATAACATACCTGATAAACTACAATATACCTGACACATTATGATACCTATCTGACATTATAACGTACCTGACAAATTACATATACCTGACACATTATGATACCTATCTGACATTATAACATACCTGATAAACTACAATATACCTGACACATTATGATACCTATCTGACATTATAACGTACCTGACACATTACAATATACCTGACACAATATGATACCTATCTGACATTATAACATACCTGATAAACTACAATATACCTATCTGACATTATAACGTACCTGACAAATTACAATATACCTGACACATTGATACCTATCTGACATTATAACATACCTGACAAATTACAGTATACCTGACACATTATGATACCTATCTGACATTATAACATACCTGATAAACTACAATATACCCGACACATGATGATACCCGACATTATAACATACCTGATAAACTACAATATACCTGACACATTATGATACCTGACATTATAACATACCTGACAAACTACAATATACCTGACACATTATGATACCTGACATTATAACATACCTGACAAACTACAATACACCTGACACATTATGATACCTGACATTATAACATACCTGACAAACTACAATACACCTGACACATTATGATACCTGACATTACAACATACCTGACAAACTACAATATACCTGACACATTATGATACCTGACATTAAAACATACCTGGCTAGACAGCTGATAAAGTGTGCAGCTTCATCCTTGGCCAGCTCTGACCAGAGGTGGGTCATGGCTCCAACAAAGTCCAGGCTCTCTTCTGACTCCTGCAATCAGGTAGATAGTATCTCATCAAATACAATTACCAGTGGCAAGTATTGTACCAACTTTGATGAAGACATGAACAGGTAACAGGGAATGGAAAGATTCTGTGAATTTATACCCCTGCCAAAGTATGTCAATTGTCTGGGCAGATGTATACAGGGGTGAAGTTAATAAAAGCAGTTGTTGTTCAAGTTTATTTTAATCGATGCAACATTTCTATTTTACATAATTGCATGGTATGAATGAATGCAATAAGTTCTGTGTTTTGAAGTTTTCTGAAAGTAATTACCTATAAACAAGGAGATGAGGTGGTATTTGTCACAGATGTGTGTGAAGATTCATGAACATAGGTCAGATACTTTACAAGTTATGGCCAAGGTGAGGTTGCAGGTTAAAAGTGTGAAGGACGGACGGAGAGTTATGGAGCAGACAAAAAATTGTAATGGACGTCTGGACTTGTGGACAGACAGATAATGCCAAATCTATATACTTCTGACTTTTAAACCTGGAATGTGACTTTGATCTTTATATATTGGTGTGGTCTTGTGACTTGGAAGTTTAATGAAGAAATATAAGGAAAAGAAAAAGTTACAGTTTTCTGACCAAATATTTATTTTGACCAGAGACTCTATAACCTTGACTGTGGACTAGATGAAGAACAACACAATCCCTATATTGTGCTCTCTTTACAGTCAACAAAACGAGACTACTGTTGTCATCACATAAACATACCACAAGGCCATGAAAATAATTTAAATGAACGATTTAATGCAACACTATTTTAACAACATATGACTCAGGAAGAAGATACAGCAGGGTTGCTTTCAGTCAGTAATGCAAGTTTGACCACTACTCCAGGGCTGCCATTTCTCAGGTTTTGCGCCGGTAATTGCCGGCTTTTTTGTGCGATTACCGGCTTACTGGCTTTTCAGTCGAAATTAGTCGAAATTACCGGCTTTTTCGACGAAAAATCCGTAAAATTTATTTAACATCGTTTTTGAACATAGGTATTGGTTTTTGGCATTGGAGGCGCGGTATAAAGTAAGCCGGTAACAAGTCAATAGCGTTGGTTGGCGAATCGACAATTTTCATTGGTTCAATACAACCTCGTGACTTAAGCATTTCCTGCCATTTTCAAAACATTTGCAAAATAAACAAGAGTAATGGTTGATTTAAGTGCGTATCGCTCTAGAATTGGTTCTTTTGCTACGGTATGTGTGTCCCTGAAGTATGAAAAATAAATTTAGCTACCATTTATTCTCATGATGTTTAATATATAACTTTGTCATGTGTGCTGTGCTTTTATTATTTGATTAAGAATGAATGAATGAATGGTGTTTTACGGCACTTCGACACATAAATAGGTCATATTGTGCGCAAAAACCGATGAGGCATGGAGGAATGAAGTAGTAATTAAAAATAATGTCAACGTATAAAGATAAAACTATCTACAAATAAGGGATGATATGGTAGCAAAAAAAAACTATGTATATATGTAAATCAATAAATGCCGGCATAAAATGTAATCTGTTATACCTTCAATAGTATTTTGTCTTCTTTGTCGGCCACGTACCAATATGTACGTTTTTTAAATTGTCGCTCCGCGCGCTCAATTTCAGCATTTTCAAAAAATCTCAGGCTTTTTCATAATTTTATTATGGCAGCCCTGCTACTCACATTTCTGATCCATGCCTGGTAGGCTTCAGCCTTGCCATTGGCGAAGCAATGCAGTTTGATGGGACTTTGCTTCAGTATGGTGTAGATTCTGTACAGGTAGGGGGCCGCCTTCTTCAGGAACGTCTCCAACTGCTCACGGTTGCGAAATGCCAGAGGGTACATCTCACTACACAGGTGCCAGCCCTGAAGTCGGGAAAGATGGGGAAAATTAAGACACACTTGTATATATCATTAGATATGTGCCTGCCCTGGATTGGGGATATATGGGTACAAATAAGCATTCACTAGATACATTTATATGACAACCTTAATGCCAGCCCTAGTGTGGGGAGATATGGGTATAATTATTCATAAGGTACTGTACAGATCATTACATAAGCATCAGTCCAGGGGTTCAGAGGTATTGGGATTATCATGATCATTACATAAGCATCAGTCCAGGGGTTCAGAGGTATTGGGATTATCATGATCATTACATAAGCATCAGTCCAGGGGTTCAGAGGTATTGGGATTATTATGATTATTACATAAGCATCAGTCCAGGGGTTCAGAGGTATTGGGATTATCATGATCATTACATAAGCATCAGTCCAGGGGTTCAGAGGTACTGGGATTATTAATCATACATAGGGTTATATCAATGAATTGGTGGCCTGCCCTGGGGTTGGGAAGATATGAGTATAATTATTCATACATAAGGTTTATATAAATACATACCGTCTGTGCCATATATCTTGGGACACCATAAGAATTGGTACAGCCTCAATTTATTTAATAATTATTTTCCCCTTCTATAAAAGTTTGGACACATCTCAAATTTCACAAAACAAATCTACAATTTTAAGACAATAAGGGACCACTGAGTTTTGTTGCTTTTTTTAATTTGGATGTGCAAAATGCAAGTGGTAAATGATTACACACACATGATGGGTTATGTGTATGTTTCTATCGGCATTACAAAATGCAAGTGGTAAATGATTACACACACATGATGGGTTATGTGTACACACACATGATGGGTTATGTGTATGTTATGATTACACACACATGATGGGTTATGTGTATGTTATGATTACACACACATGATGGGTTATGTGTATGTTATGATTACACACACATGATGGGTTATGTGTATGTTATGATTACACACACATGATGGGTTATGTGTATGTTATGATTACACACACATGATGGGTTATGTGTATGTTTCTATCCCATTAATACATATAATTATGAGTTACACTATAAAACTTTCATAATATTAAGTGCATCGGGATAAAAACACACGCCATCAATAAACACTGACTATTTAATCCAAAGCTAGAGGCATCAGATTCTTTCCGGTAACTAGTACAAACGTGTTCATTTTGGCTAAATCACAAATCAATTAAATTGATTAATAAAACTATTAATTTTATTCCATCTGCCAATAAAACACACTGTATGATTATATGTCAAGGACTTACAAAGTTATGGACATATTTCAAAATCCTAAATGTTTGGTGACAATTAGAAATAAAGACAAAGGTATAGGGGAGCACATTAAGCAGGCACAGGTATACATACCTCCTCATGTTCACAAAGAAGCTTGATACAGAAACTCTCGGTGGACCAATTTTCAAAGTCCTCATCGTCAAATACACTGTCATCTATCTGTAATTACAACATGGCTTTGGCATTTATCAATGCTTCTTTGTCAAACTTGCCCAAGATCTCATTCAAACAAATGTTCAAATCAAATTTGGTGAAAACGAAACCATTTAATAAAGTTGTTGTGTTCACAAGCTGAAATTTGGCTATTTTTTAATACAGTAACTAAGGGAATTTGGACATGGTCTTTTATTGCTCACTACCAACACACTCAAAGCCTATTTAATCAAAAGCATCATGTCAAATCTCGTGAAAATCTGAAACTTTGACTTTAATTATCATGTTCACAACCAAAAACTAAGGGATCATCGATGGACAATGCACCATCACTACCCCACTAGGTCGAAGGATGCAATATAATAATCTTTGACCCATCAGGCTGTGTACCTGCAATCTATCTCTGGATCGGGTGGCTGTCTTGGGTCGTAAAGTCTTTTTTGATGTTAAAGTCTTTATTGATGTCCGTGACAATTTTGAATGATTGTCCCTACTCTCTCTACCATCCTCAGCAGTGGAACGATGCACTAGTGGATAGAAATAAACATAAGCAAGATGTGTAGCTGAATGATTGTAAATGCGAGCACACACCTGGCAGTAAAAGCAGTGGTCATTGTTTGAGTATTGGTTGAAATACCTCAAACAAAATCTTTCGTTTTTGAACTGCATATTTGGGATTGTATCAGTTTAATCTTGAAAATGAGATTTTCTGTAAAACATTGCAGTTCTATATTTCAGAGGCGATTATCATGTTAAGTTTCACAGGAAATTTTGTTTTAGAACAACTAGACATTTGGAGGAAAATCCATGGGAAGTATTATGAAAATCAGATTAACCATAAGTGTGATGCTAGAAGACACTGGGATGCAAGATGACTGTGTGTGAGGCAAGATGACAGCCAAAGTGTGAAGCAAAATAATGGACAACGTGGCCTCAAGACTGCATACAAAGTATGATATAAGATAGCAAACTGTGAGGCGATGACAGCCAAAGTGTGAAGCAAAACAAGGGACAAAGTGGGCCTCAAGATTACACACAAAGTGTGACATAAGATAGCAAAGTGTGAAGTAAGATGATAGCCAAAGTTTGAAGAAAAACAAGGGACAAAGTGTGCCTCAAGATTACACACAAAGTGTGACATAAGATAGCAAAGTGTAAGGCAAGATGACAGCCAAAGTGTGAAGCAAAACAAGGGACAAAGTGTGCCTCAAGATCACAAAGTGTGACATAAGATAGCAAAGTGTGAGGCAAGATGACAGCCAAAGTGTGAAGCAAAATAAGGGACAATGTGTGCCTCAAGATTACACAAAGTGTGATATAAGATAGCAAAGTGAGGCAAGATGACAGCCAAAATGTGAAGCAAAACAACGGACAAAGTGGGCCTCAAGATTACA
Source organism: Cyrtodaria siliqua (assembly GCA_037043455.1). NCBI lineage: Eukaryota > Metazoa > Mollusca > Bivalvia > Adapedonta > Hiatellidae > Cyrtodaria > Cyrtodaria siliqua. Next base: position 22,773 of record JAWPHD010001546.1, on the reverse strand, counting down.
CACAAAGTGTGATATAAGATAGCAAAGTGTGAGGCAAGATGACAGCCAAAATGTGAAGCAAAGCAACAGACAAAGTGGGCTTCAAGATTACACACAAAGTGTGATATAAGATAGCAAAGTGTGAGGCAAGATGACAGCCAAAATGTGAAGCAAAACAACGGACAAAGTGGGCCTCAAGATTACACACAAAGTGTGATATAAGATACCAAAGTGTGAGGCAAGATGACAGCCAAAATGTGAAGCAAAACAACGGACAAAGTGGGCCTCAAGATTACACACAAAGTGTGATATAAGATAGCAAAGTGTGAGGCCAGATGACAGCCAAAGTGTGAAGCAAAACAAGGGACAAAGTGGGCCTCAAGATTACACACAAAGTGTGACATAAGATAGCAAAGTGTGAAGTAAGATTGACAGCCAAAGTTTGAAGTAAAACAAGGGACAAAGTGTGCCTCAAGATTACACACAAAGTGTGACATAAGATAGCAAAGTGTAAGGCAAGATGACAGCCAAAGTGTGAAGCAAAACAAGGGACACAGTGTGCCCAAGATTACACACCAAGTCTGACACAAGATAGCAAAGTGTAAGGCAAGATAACAGCCAAAATTTGTGACAAAACAAGGGACAAATTGTGCCTCAAGATTACAATGTGTGACATAAGATAGCAAAGTGTGAGGCAAGATGACAAAGTGTGAAGCAATACAAGGGACAAAGTGTGCCTCAAGATCACAAAGTGTGACACACAATGACGGACAAAGTGTGACACACAATGATAGACAAAGTGTGACACACAATGACAGACAAAGTGTGACATACAATGACAGACAAAGCATGATACAAGGTGATGAATAGTGTGAAATAAGACAATATGTTTTAGTGGAGAACATATCAATACTCCACTATAGTGATGCAGGGCATACAAGCGAATTATTAAAAAGCAATACAATTTGTAATTATAACTGTTTGCCACCATACCTGACTTAACAAAGTCCACTACAATCAGATTTGGCAATGCCATGGACCCCAAGGAGCCAAGGTGTGAAATGTGACGCATAAACTTCCTCTGTATTAACTCATACTCCTCCTTAACTCATACTCCTCCTGCAAATACACAAGTCATCATTTACAATATAAAGTGGATTTATTCACATAATTAGCTGGATTCATTCACATAATTAGCTGGATTCATTCACATAATTAGCTGGATTCATTCACATAATTAGCTGGATTCATTCACATAATTAGCTGGATTCTTTTACATAATTATCTGGATTCATTCACATTATTAGCTGAATTCTTTCACATAATTAGCTGATTCATTCACATAATTAGCTGGATTCATTCACATATTAATTAGCTGGATTCTTTTTACATAATTAGCTGGATTCATTCACAGAATTAGCTGGATTCATTCACATAATTAGCTGGATTCATTCACATAATTAGCTGGATTCTTTTACATAATTAGCTGGATTCATTCACATAATTAGCTGGATTTCATTCAAATAATTAACTGGATTCAATCACATAATTAGCTGAATTCTTTTACATAATTAGCTGGATTCATTTACAATATTACGTGGCATTGCTGTCCTTATAAGCAACAGATGAGGCATGAAACCCAAACATTGTTCACCTGATAAGCTATGGATGAGGCCTGAAAACCCAAACATTGTTTACCTGATAAGCTACGGATGAGGCCTGAAACCCAAACATTGCTCACCCGATAAGCTACAGATGAGGCATGAAACCCAAAACATTGCTCACCTGATACGCTACAGATGAGGCCTAAATCCCAAACATTGCTCACCTGATAAGCTACAGATGAGGCCTAAAACCCAAACATTGTTCACCTGATAAGCTATGGATGAGGCCTGAAACCCAAACATTGTTTACCTGATAAGCTACGGATGAGGAATGATAACCCCAAACATTGTTCACCTGATAAGCTATGGATGAGGCCCGAAACCCAAACATTGTTTACCTGATAAGCTACGGATGAGGTCTGAAACGCAAACATTGCTCACCTGATAAGCTATGTACGAGGCCTGAAACTCAGAAATTGCTAAGTTAACCTGATAAGCTACGGATGAGGCATGAAACCCAAACATTGCTAATCTGATAAGCTATGAATGTGGCCTGAAACCCAAACATTGATGACCTGATAAGCTACGGATGAGGCCTGAAACCCAAACATTGCTCATCTGATAAGCTACGAATGTGGGCCTGAAACCCAAAACATTGCTCACCTGATAAGCTACGGATGAGGCTTGAAACTCAAACATTGCTCACCTGATAAGCTACTGATGAGACATGAAACCCAAACATTGCTCACCTGATAAGCTACAGATGAGGCTAAAACCCAAACTTTGCTCACCTGATTAGCTACTGATGAAACCTGAAACTCAAACATTGCTCATCTGATAATCTACTGATGAGGCCTGAAACCCCAAACATTGCTCACCTGATAAGCTACGATGAGGAATGAAACCCCAATCATTGCTCACCTGATAAGCTACAGATGAGGCCTGAAAACCCCAATTTTGCTAACCTGATAAGCTACAAATGAGGCCTGAAACACAAATATTGCTCACCTTATAAGTTGCAGATGAGGCCTAAAGCTCAAACATCTGGTAAGCTATGGATGAGGCCTGAAACTGCTCACCTGATAAGCTATGGATGAGGCCTGAAACTGCTCACCTGATAAGCTATGGATGAGGCCTGAAACTGCTCACCTGATAAGCTATGGATGAGGCCTTCTTCTCTTCTTTCTTTTCGCTCTTGTCACCTATGATCACATCTTTGGCAGCAATCATGGCTGCTTCCTTCTTCTTTTTTCCCTTTTCCACTTAAAAGCATTGTTCATCAATGTATCTTTTATGTGTTTAAGCAAAGTGTCGAAGCCCTCGGGGTTTTCTCTCTGGAAGTACACTTCTGGCGCTTTGGCTCTTCTGAGCAGCATAGCAACCTAATTAACAAAAATCAAAACATGATTCAAAACACATTTTCAGAATTACAAAACAATGTGTTATGTTAAAGAAGAGCATTGGTTTCTACTAAATATATTGTTAACCTCCATTAAAAAAACAGATACCTTTATACTGCATGTAAACAAATATGGTTGGACTGCACAAACTGTTTTTATTAAAACTTCTTCATTTTTAGATTTAAACCACTTTTGGATTTCAAAGTGCAGTTTTATCAATATTTTCTAAAACATTAAGATATAGATTGTAGCCTATAGAAAGCAATAAATAGTCTGAAAGCTAAAAGTGTTGGCTTACCTCAGTCTCCTTCCACTGTGTTCCCGTGCCCAACAATGGCAACCACCAGGGGGAGTTCCAAGTTCAGGATGCCAAATCTCAACTCCATCATACAATTGTCTGATTCAGCATACTGCAGATAAATAATACATGTCTGATTCAGCATACTACAGATAAAATAATAAATGAGGTCTGATTCAGCATACTGAAGATAAATAATGAATGTGTCTGATTCAGCATACTGCAGATAAATAATACATGTCTGATTCAGCATACTACAGATAAATAATGAATGTGTCTGATTCAGCATACTGCAGATAAATAATACATGTCTGATTCAGCATACTACAGATAAATAATGAATGTGTCTGATTCAGCATACTGCAGATAAATAATACATGTCTGATTCAGCATACTACAGATAAATAATAAATGAGTCTGATTCAGCATACTGAAGATAAATAATGAATGTGTCTGATTCAGCATACTGCAGATAAATAATACATGTCTGATTCAGCATACTACAGATAAATAATGAATGTGTCTGATTCAGCATACTGCAGATAAATAATACATGTCTGATTCAGCATACTACAGATCAATAATGAATGTGTCTGATTCAGCATACTGCAGATAAATAATACATGTCTGATTCAGCATACTACAGATAAATAATGAATGTGTCTGATTCAGCATACTGCAGATAAATAATACATGTCTGATTCAGCATACTGAAGATAATTAATAAATGTCTGAGGTCAGCCTACTGCAGATAAACAATACATGACTAAGTCGACATACTGCAGATAAATAATAAATGACTAAGTCAGCATACTGCAGATAAATAATACATGACTCAGTCAGCATACTGCAGATAAATAATACATGTCTGAGTCAGCCTACTGCAGATAAACAATACAGGACAGACAGATAAATAATACATGACTAAGTCGACATACTGCAGATAAATAATAAATGACTAAGTCAGCATACAGCAGATAAATAATACATGACTCAGTCAGGCATACTGCAGATAAATAATACATTACTGAGTCAGCATACTGCAGATAAATAATACATGGACTAAGTCAGCATACTGCAGATAAATAATGCATGACTGAGTCTGCATACAGCAGACAAAATAATACATGTCAGTAGTGACAGCATACTACAGATAAACAACAGATGTCTGAGTCCGCATACTGCAGACAAATAATACATATCAGAGTCAGCATACTGCAGATAAACAAACACATCTAAGTCAGCATACTTCGGATAAAAAACACATGTCAGAGTTGGCATACTGCAGATAAATGATATGATTGATTGACTTCCATTGAAAGTAATCAGAGAAAAACCTTCAAATTTAACTATTTATCACCATCATCCAAATACAAACCATCAAGTTTTCAGGTGAAAAGTAACACCCCAACGTGTTTGTTTATACTTTTTTTCAAAAGTAATTCCCTAACATGCATAATTAATAAACTGAATATTATTTCATTATTTTTTTAAAAAACTACCAGTTACTGCTGCTGTAAACAAAAAACCTAACAACAAATAGATAGGAAAAGTGAAATGTATCTAAAATTTAAGTGGCCACAGTTGCAGAAATTTCACAAAATATTGCCCCGACTTCAAACACACATATTATGAAGTTTTATGCATATACGTTTCATTGATGTCAAAAACTCATCACAAACTTTATTTCTCTTTTTAATGACGGTTTTGTCCCTTACTTTAACATTTTTAAGCAAAATGAAGAGATTGAAGGAAAAGTTCACTTTGTCAATTGCTTGTTTTTTTCAGGCAAAAGCCAAAAATGATAATATTTTGTTAATTTTAAATAGCTTTTTTATACATTTTTTTATTTTGAAAATAAAAACAAATTAATATAATCCCCTTTTACTATTCCTTGTGAATCTTTTGAATGTATTTCTCATCAAAAATCAATAAAATATTTTGCGAGAGGAGTTAGAAGGAAAAGTTAAGGTTGCCATATGAATATTTTGGCTTCTTCCACTGGTTCAGATATGAAGTTTCTAATCTGTTGCTAGGTCCGTGCTGTAAGTATATCATGTCACATCTGAAGTTGGTCAACTTATACATTAAAATCGGTTGTATATCTTACCTCATCTGAGATACAAAGCCAGCATAATTCTACTGTTACGCCATTCCTGCCGCCATGTCCGCAAATATACCTTTCTGTAATTAAAAAACACAACTGGAAAAATTGTGACAATTTACTTTCATTTCGAATAAAGCGCAAGACGGCAGCATTGGTGATGGAGGGTTCAGCAGCAGATGCATGTGAGTATGCAGTCTAACAACTGAAGAGCTGTAGATAAGCTTAGTTTTTTGAGAAACATGCTTTTCATTTTTTTACAAAAACCGCTCAGTTTAAAAAATTGTGAGTACGGTATCATTACTCCTCAGCTTACTACAAAATACTCTTTAACTTTTTAAAATGCATTGTATTGGTATGTATTGTCCCATGGAACAGTTTTATTCCATATTTACATGATGATAGTTTGTTGTTTTTAAAATGTATTAATTCACATCTTTACTCTGAATGAGTTCCTGGTTACTCATTCATTTTGAATCGGAGGAGTGAAAATGAAGGTCCTATCGTCTTAACAAGATAAAAGTTAACAGACACCGGGACGCCGGACAACACACAATCCCATAAGCTCTGCTGGCCCTTGGCCCAGTAGAGCTAAAAAATTGATTTTAAGTGATAATGCTTACATGCAGTAAGCTATGTATAATTTGAAAGGTATGAAATTAGAGGGACAGTTTCTTTAGGTATGAAAACCACTAATAATTTTCCCCATAGCCCACCCAATTTTTAAAGTGCCACATATTAATGATTTGCTGCAATTTCCAAATCAAATATGGATAATGCAGCAGTGTAATTTTCACAGAGAAAAACTATTTTCCGCTTGAAAAAATCACCAGAAAAAGCTGGGGTCCATAAGACATGTAAGAAAGTTCTTGTTTGTTTACTAAAACAGGTCAAGAGTACAGCTGTTTTTCAGTGATGGTTTGCTCACAAAGTAGAGTCGAAAAATTTCGAAAATGTTCATCGGTGATCCAGTAAAAACCTATAAATACGCTTCTTGTACATACAACCACAAAATCGAAACAGGAATGGGGCCAGTTTTCCCCTACTTAAAATGCCCATTTCCATAAAAAAAAGGAGGGACTACTTTTTCTTATACGAACTATATTCGATTACACCTCGGAGGTTTACATGTAATTAGAGGTGGTAAAACCTTTACAGTCAGCCATATCAGCATTCATGATCACAAAATGTGTTTTTAGTCCTGTGTTTCGGCACAAAATATATTTTAAGATGGGCCATTTTTTCTATATTTAATAGAAATAACTTATAGAAATATTAATATTAATACCTTCTCCTTGCCCAACATTTTCAATGTCAATCCCAAGTATTAATCCCCTCCTCTTGTACAATAGTCCTTTAATTTGTCGTGGGTCTCCATAGCCCAGGGCACCGGGGAACAGTCCGTCCAGATTTTTCCGCAGCATTCTTAGAATTGTTTCCAGCTATAACTGAGGAATACATCTGGCATGTTTTTGTTCCTGGAATAGCGTAGGAGCAAACACTTTTTAAACAATTATGTCACAAATCTGGCAGAAATATTCTTGTGGAAATTAGTATAAAGCGGTAATTCATAATTTATTAATATTTAAATTTCAAGAAGTATTGACAATTTGTCGAACATCTGGCAGAATGTTTATTGATTCAAATAGATTTTAAAGCAAACACCCAACATTAAATTAATAACAAGAGGCCCAAGAGGGCCTGTGGACGCTCTACTTGCTAATATGGCTCTTATAACATCAATGAAGCAAGTGACCATTGTCTTAAAAGAGGCAAAATATAGCATTTTTAACTAAATCAAGAGCCGTAACTCCGCCATTACTGGTCCGATCTGGCTGGTTTTCGAACTTGGCCAGTAGAGATAATAAAAATCTAAAAAGAAAAAAATCTGGCTGGTTTTCAAACTTGTTCGAGCTTTAATGACATTAACAATCTGGTAAAGGTTGGTAAAGATCAGATGAAAAGTGAAGGCCCTATAGTCTTAACGAGGCAAAATTAGCATTTTTAACTAAATCAAGGGCCATAATGCCGCTGTTACTGGTCCAATCTGGCTGATTTTCGAAGTTGTCCGAGCTTTCATTGATATTAACAATATGGTAAAGTTTGGTAAAGATCGGATGAAAAATGAAGGCCCTATCGTCTTAACGAGCCATATATAGCATTTTTAACTAATCAAGGGCCATAACTCCGCTGTTACTGGTCCGATCTGGCTGGTTTTCGGACCTGTCCGAGCTATCATTGGCATTAACAATTTGGCAAAGTTTGGTAAAGATCGGATAAAAAATAAATGCCCTATCGTCTTAACGAGGCAAAATATGGCATTTTTTACTAAATCAAGGGCTCTGCTGTTACTGGTCCGATTTGGCTGGTTTTCACACTTGTCCGAGCTTTCACTGACATTAACAATCTGATAAAGTTTGGTAAAGATCAGAAGAAAAATGAAGGCTCTATCGTCTTAACGAGACAAAAGTTAACGACGGACGGACAGACGATGGACAACTCGGCATCCCATAAGCTCTGCCGGTCTTCAGCCAGTAGACATGGCTTTTATAACATCAATGAAGTGAGTGACTGCAAATTACGTTTTTTTGAAAGTTTTTGGCAAAATACAACATTTTTAACTAAATCAAGGGCCATAACTAAAAAATCTGGTAAAGTTTGGTAAAGATCAGATGAAAAATGAAGGCCCTATCATATTAACGAGACAAAATATAGTATTTTTAACAAAATCAAGGGCCATAACTCCTCTGTTACTGGTCCGATCTGGCTGGTTTTCGAACTTGCCCCAGCTTTTATTGATATTAACAATCTGGTAAAGTTTGGTAAATATCGGATAAAAAATGAATGCCCGTCCGTCTTAAAGAGGCAAAATATGGCATTTTTTACTAAATCAAGGGCCATAACTCTGCTGTTACTGGTCCGATTTGGCTGGTTTTCAAACTTGTCTGAGCTTTTATTGACATTAACAATCTGGTAAAGTTTGGTAAAGATCAGAAGAAAAATGAAGGCTATATCATCTTAACGAGACAAAAGTTAACGACGGACGGACGACGGATGGACAGACGATGGGAAACTGACAACTCGGCATCCCATAAGCTCTGCCGGTCTTCAGCCAGTAGACATCGCTTTTATAACATCAATGAAGTAAGTGATTGCAATTCATGTTTTTTTGAAAGTTTTGGACAAAATACAACATTTTTAACTAAATCAAGGGCCATAACTAAAAAATCTGGTAAAGTTTGGTAAAGATCAGATGAAAAATGAAGGCCCTATCATATTAACGAGACAAAATATAGTATTTTTAACGAAATCAAGGGCCATAACTCCTCTGTTACTGGTCCGACCTGGCTGGTTTTCGAACTTGCCCGAGCTTTTATTGATATTAACAATCTGGTAAAGTTTGGTATAGATCGGATGAAAAATGAAGGCCCTATTGTCTTAACGAGGCAAAATATAGCATTTTTAAATAAATCAAGGGCCATAACTCCGCTGTTACTGGTCCGATATGGCGGGTTTTCAAACTTGTCTGAGCATTCAATGATATTAACAATCTATTAAAGTTTAGTACAGATAAAACGAAAAATGAAGGCAATATCATCTCAACGAGGCAAAAAAGAGCATTTTTAACAAAATCAAGGGCCATAACTCTGCTGTTACTGGTCTGAACAGGCTGGTTTTCAAAATCCTTCGTGCTTTCAATGACATTAACAATCTGGTAAGGTTTGGTAAAGATCAGATGAAAAATGAAGGCCCTATCATATTGAGGCAAAATACAGCATTTTTAACAAAATCAAAGGCCATAACTCCGCTGTTCCTGGTCCGATCTTGCTATATTTTCAAACATGTCCGAGCTTTCACTGATATTAACAATCTGGTAAAGTTTGGTAAAGATCAGATGAAAAATGAAACCCTATCGTCTTAACGAGACAAAAGTTAATGACGGACAACGGACGGACGGACGACGGACAACTCGCCATCCAAAAAAAAGGCAAGATCAAGTGTGCAATTTACACAAAATATGATTAGAATCCAAGTTTGGTTGATCTAGTACTTGTGATTCCTCAGAAACAGAATGAAACACAAAACACCATTGAAGTGTAAACAGTAGGTCAAGGTCAGTCTTTGTGACCTACATTTGATCAGAATGTGTGGTACTAATCCAAATGTATTTGTGTACGAAGTTTGAATGGTTTAGGGCCATCAGTGACTTAGAAAAAACCTAATGAGAAGCCTTACCCAGAATCAATATAGTGTGAAAATTTGTTAAGTACTATGAAGAAGGCCAGATTATTTATTTGACAAACACCAACGCCAATCCCAAGGGACAATCGTTCCTCACATACTTATTATTTAATGAATTTTAATTAATCTCATTAATAGTGAGGGCCGTATGTCACAGCGGAGGCCCAAACTGACCTATATTTCCTTGAAAGTATTTCACATCGACCCAAAATTTTGCACGTGATTCATATACGGAACAATGTGATGAAATCTGGTGAAAACCCTGCGAGAAAGAAGCAATATATGTATGCTGTTGTGGAGACCTGACGTGACCCTTATTTCATCAAAAGAAGGTCAAAGCAACCCGAAATTAAATAGCATTATATGTCAAAAGTAGGTCACAGTGACCCTAAATTTTGCACATGATGTTAGATGCATATAAGGAACGTTCTGGTGGAGCTTGTTGAAAATACTGCGAAAAAGAATCAAGATACACAAGTCGTAGCGGAGACCGGACGTGACCAATATTTCATTAAATGTAGGTCACAGTGACCCGAAATTGAGTATTGGATGTTGGATCCATATAATGACAAATCTGGTGGAGTTTGGTGAAAGTCCTGCAAGTAACGAAGAACATATTAAGAAATGAAAATCGGACACACAAACTAATGTACAGACTAATGAACTGACACAAATACACCTACACCCGGACAACATGGTGATGGCAATATCATGGAAACATGGTACTATCATAAAAAGGAACAAATGCTTCTAACAATATGTTATTCAATCCGACATAATTGTTTCTTGAAATATAATAGTAACAACAATACTATAAAAATTTACCACATAATCTGGTAGAATTGTTTCTTCAAATAAAATAGGAACAAAATTAATTTCAATCCTATTAAAATTTACACTTCTGCCTGAATTAATATTTTCTGGAATACAATTAATTTGAAATATTTGTTAGATAAATTGAGAGGCAGGAATGAAAAAAGACAGTATGTATATATGTATGGGGTTGAACATTGCTTTTTAACAATTTGCAGTCGTATCACAATGGTGAATTCTTGTAGTTGTGAACTCAGTGCTCAACTTTATAGTGCTGCAACACCATGCTGTAGACGTGACATGGTACCCCACACTGGAATACCATGCTGTAATGTTATCATACATATATAATAGAATTAACATATATAATAAAATTAAATTTTGCTCACACCGAGTTGACCAGTTTTATCACTTCTCTTTATATGCTGAACAGTTAGTCGACTGACACAGAGAGATGATACAAAGATGGACTTACAACAAATGCACACTTACTGAACTCATTTGATGAAACTTGTCTTCTAACCATTGTTTCAGTTCTTCCCTCCTTCCACCTTCTGTTATGTATCTTTTCTGATTCTTTGCCATCAACATTCTCTGTTCATGTACAACATTCGGGTATAAACAACTGGAGTACACAACCCATAACACAACACAATGTTTGCAACTACATGTAGTAATTTTGAATTTACATGTAACTTTAAAACAAAACATGCACTGATATTCGTGTTTTTTAGTTGATTTTCCCTTATAACAGCAAGAAGAGTTAACAATGCCTAGATATTTATTTTTAAATAACCATTTTTTTTCAGTTCATCCCGCCTTCCACCTTCTGCTTAGTATCTTTTACGAGTCTTTACTATCAACATATCAACATTCTCACAATGTTTGCAACTTGTAACTTTGAATTTATATATAACTGTAAAACAAACCTTGCACTAGAAACCGATATTTCTTTTTAGTAAATCTTTATTTATAACAGCAACAGGAGTTAACAAGCTTATACCTCCTGGTTGCCGATCTTCATGCCCAGATCTTTATTTTTAATATTCAAAAGAATGAACAAGCTTATACCTCTTGGTTGCTGATCTTCATGCCCAGATATTTTATTTTTAATATTCAGAAGAATTAACAAGTTTATACCTCCTGGTTGCCTATCTTCATGCCCAGATCTTTTATTTTTAATATTCAGAAGAATTAACAAGCTTATACCTCTTGGTTGCTGATCTTCATGCCCAGATCTTTTATTTTTAATATTCAGAAGAATTAACAAGCTTATACCTCTTGGTTGCTGATCTTCATGCCCAGATCTTTTATTTTTAATATTCAGAAGAATTAAGAAGTTTATACCTAATGGTTGCCTATCTTCATGCCCAGATCTTTATTTTTAATATTCAGAAGAATTAACAAGCTTATACCTCCTGGTTGCCTATCTTCATGCCTAAATCTTTTATTTTTAATATTCAGAAGAATTAACCAGTTTGTACCTCCTGTGGTCTTCATGCACAGATCTTTTATTTTTAATATTCAGAAGAATTAAGAAGTTTATACCTCCTGGTTGCCGATCTTCATGCCCAGATCTTTATTTTTAATATTCAGAAGAATTAACAAGTTTATACCTCCTGGTTGCCTATCTTCATGCCCAGATCTTTATTTTTAATATTAAGATGAATTAACAAGTTTATACCTCCTGGTTGCTGATCTTCATGCCCAGATATTTTATTTTTAATATTCAGAAGAATTAACAAGTTTATACCTCCTGGTTGCTGATCTTCATGCCCAGATATTTTATTTTTAATATTCAGAATAATTAACAAGTTTATACCTCCTGGTTGCCTATCTTCATGCCCAGATCTTTTATTATTAATATTCAGAAGAATTAACAAGTTTATACCTCTTGGTTGCTGATCTTCATGCCCAGATCTTTTATTTTAATATTCAGAAGAATTAACAAGCTTATACCTTTTGGTTGCTGATCTTCGTGCCCAGATCTTTTATTTTTAATATTCAGAAGAATTAACAAGCTTATACCTCTTGGTTGCTGATCTTCATGCCCAGATCTTTTATTTTAATATTCAGAAGAATTAACAAGCTTATACCTCTTGGTTGCTGATCTTCATGCCCAGATCTTTTATTTTTAATATTCAGAAGAATTAAGAAGTTTATACCTAATGGTTGCCTATCTTCATGCCCAGATCTTTATTTTTAATATTCAGAAGAATTAACAAGCTTATACCTCCTGGTTGCCTATCTTCATGCCTAAATCTTTTATTTTTAATATTCAGAAGAATTAACCAGTTTGTACCTCCTGTGGTCTTCATGCACAGATCTTTTATTTTTAATATTCAGAAGAATTAAGAAGTTTATACCTCCTGGTTGCCGATCTTCATGCCCAGATCTCTATTTTTAATATTCAGAAGAATTAACAAGTTTATACCTCCTGGTTGCCTATCTTCATGCCCAGATCTTTATTTTTAATATTAAGATGAATTAACAAGTTTATACCTCCTGGTTGCTGATCTTCATGCCCAGATATTTTATTTTTAATATTCAGAAGAATTAACAAGTTTATACCTCCTGGTTGCTGATCTTCATGCCCAGATATTTTATTTTTAATATTCAGAATAATTAACAAGTTTATACCTCCTGGTTGCCTATCTTCATGCCCAGATCTTTTATTATTAATATTCAGAAGAATTAACAAGTTTATACCTCTTGGTTGCTGATCTTCATGCCCAGATCTTTTATTTTAATATTCAGAAGAATTAACAAGCTTATACCTTTTGGTTGCTGATCTTCGTGCCCAGATCTTTTATTTTTAATATTCAGAAGAATTAACAAGCTTATACCTCTTGGTTGCTGATCTTCATGCCCAGATCTTTTATTTTAATATTCAGAAGAATTAACAAGCTTATACCTTTTGGTTGCTGATCTTGATGCCCAGATCTTTTATTTTTAATATTAAGAATAATTAACAAGTTTATACCTCCTGGTTGCTGATCTTCATGTCCAGATCTTTATTTTTAATATTCAGAAGAATTAACAAGTTTATACCTCCTGGTTGCCTATCTTCATGTCCAGATCTTTATTTTTAATATTCAGAAGAATTAACAAGTTTATACCTCCTGGTTGCCTATCTTCATGCCCAGATCTTTTATTATTAATATTCAGAAGAATTAACAAGTTTATACCTCCTGGTTGCTGATCTTCATGCCCAGATCTTTTATTTTTAATATTCAGAAGAATTAACAAGCTTATACCTCCTGGTTGCTGATCTTCATGCCCAGATATTTCATTTTTAATATTCAGAAGAATTAACAAGTTTATACCTCCTGGTTGCTGATCTTCATGCCCAGATCTTTTATTTTTAATATTCATCAGAATACACAAGCTTATACCTCTTGGTTGCTGATCTTCATGCCCAGATCTTTTATTTTTAATATTCAGAAGAATTAACAAGTTTATACCTCCTGGTTGCTGATCTTCATGCCCAGATCTTTTATTTTTAATATTCAGAAGAATTAACAAGTTTATACCTCCTGGTTGTCTTCATGCCCAGATCTTTTATTTTTAATATTCAGAAGAATTAAGAAGTTTATACCTCCTGGTTGCCGATCTTCATGCCCAGATCTTTATTTTTAATATTCAGAAGAATTAACAAGCTTATACCTCCTGGTTGCCTATCTTCATGCCCAGATCTTTTATTTTTAATATTCAGAAGAATTAAGAAGTTTATACCTCCTGGTTGCCTATCTTCATGCCCAGATATTTTATTTTTAATATTCAGAAGAATTAACAAGCTTATACCTCCTGGTTGCCTATCTTCATGCCCAGATCTTTTATTTTTAATATTCAGAAGAATTAACAAGTTAATACCTCCTGGTTGCCTATCTTCATGCCCAGATCTTTATTCTGCCAATCCATGCTGTCACCAAGAACCACTACAATAACATCCTTGTTCATGGTTTCCTTGGCATATAAAAATAGGTCTCGGCATTTTGTGTCCCTCTCAAAGTCATCAGAAACCAATGCCAGCAGGATCTTGCAGTTCTTAATGATGGCCGTCAGATCCACGTAGCTCACTGTGTCCATGTCGTCTGCAAGCCAACTGAAAATAACATGCACATTTGTGTCTGCTTTATCACAAGATAGATGGTTATCCTTTAACCATATAGATCATCTACTTAAAGTTGTAGACAGTCACCCCTTAGATTGCTACCCTTTAATCAAGAACTTGTCCATGGTACGCCCTAACCATATCTGCTTATTCATAGATGGTTTCCTTTAAATCACATAATTATATTTATTCATAGATAGTTACCCTTAAATCACATGTTTATTCATAGATAGTTACCCCCTAATCACATATGTTTATTAATAGATAGTTACTCCCTAATCACATATGTTTATTCATAAATAGTTACCCTTAAATCCCATGTTTATTTATAGATAATTACCCTTAAATCACATATGTTTATTCATCATAGATAATTACCCTTAAATCTCATACGTTTATTCATAGATAGTTACTCTTAAATCAGATCTCTTTATTTATAGCTAGCTACCCTTAAATTGCAAAAGTTTATTCATAGATAGTTACCCTTAATTGCATAAGTTTATTCATAGATAGTTACCATTAATTGCATATGTTTATTCATAGATAGTAACCCTTAAATTGCATATGTTTATTCATAGATAGTTACCCTTAATTGCATAAGTTTATTCATAGATAGTTACCATTAAATTACATACATTCATTCATCGATAGTTACCATTAAATCACGTATGTTTATTCATAGATAGTTACCCTTAACATGCTTAAATCACATATGTTTATTCAAATATATTTACTCTTAAATCAGATCTCTTTATTCATAGATAGTTACCCTTAAATTGCATAAGTTTATTCATAGATAGTTACCCTTAATTGCATATGTTTATTCATAGATAGTTACCCTTAATTGCATAAGTTTATTCATAGATAGTTACCCTTAAATTACATACATTCATTCATCGATAGTTACCATTAAATCACGTATGTTTATTCATAGATAGTTACCCTTAACATGCTTAAATCACATATGTTTATTCATCATAGATAATTACCCTTAAATCTCATACGTTTATTCATAGATAGTTACTCTTAAATCAGATCTCTTTATTCATAGCTAGCTACCCTTAAATTGCAAAAGTTTATTCATAGATAGTTACCCTTAATTGCATAAGTTTATTCATAGACAGTTACCCTTAATTGCATAAGTTTATTCATAGATAGTTACCCTCAACATGCTTAAATCACATATGTTTATTCAAATATATTTACTCTTAAATCAGATCTCTTTATTCATAAATAGTTACCCTTAATTGCATAAGTTTATTCATAGATAGTTACCCTTAATTGCATAAGTTTATTCATAGATAGTAACCCTTAACATGCTTAAATCACATATGTTTATTCAAATATATTTACTCTTAAATCAGATCTCTTTATTCATAAATAGTTACCCTTAATTGCATAAGTTTATTCATAGATAGTTACCCTTAATTGCATATGTTTATTCATAAATAGTTACCATTAAATTGTATATGTTTATTCATAGATAGTTACCCTTAATTACATAAGTTTATTCATAGATAGTTACCCTAAATTGCATATGTTTATTCATAGATAGTTACCCTTAAATTGTATATGTTTATTCATAGATAGTTACCCTTAAATTGCATAAGTTTATTCATAGAT
The DNA here is from genome assembly GCA_037043455.1 of Cyrtodaria siliqua. Taxonomy (NCBI): domain Eukaryota; kingdom Metazoa; phylum Mollusca; class Bivalvia; order Adapedonta; family Hiatellidae; genus Cyrtodaria; species Cyrtodaria siliqua. The sequence continues at coordinate 6,596 of JAWPHD010001546.1, read as the reverse complement.
AGTTACCCTAAATTGCATATGTGTATTCATAGATAGTTACCCTTAAATTGTATATGTTTATTCATAGATAGTTACCCTTAATTACATAAGTTTATTCATAGATAGTTACCCTAAACTGCATATGTTTATTCATAAATAGTTACCATTAAATTGTATATGTTTATTCATAAATAGTTACCCTTAATTGCATAAGTTTATTCATAGATAGTTACCCTTAATTGCATAAGTTTATTCATCGATAGTTACCCTTAATTGCATATGTTTATTCATCGATAGTTACCATTAAATTGTATATGTTTATTCATAAATAGTTACCCTTAATTGCATAAGTTTATTCATAGATAGTTACCCTTAATTACATAAGTTTATTCAGAGATAGTTACCCTTAATTGCATATGTTTATTCATAGATAGTTACCCTTAATTGTATATGTTTATTCATAAATAGTTACCATTAAATTGTATATGTTTATTCATAAATAGTTACCCTTAATTGCATATGTTTATTCATAGATAGTTACCTTTAAATTGCATATGTTTATTCATAGATAGTTACCCTTAATTGCATATGTTTATTCATAGATAGTTACCCTTAAATTGCATATGTTTATTCATCGATAGTTACCATTAATTGCATATGTTTATACATAGATAGTTACCCTCAAATTGCATATGTTTATTCATAGATAGTTACCCTTAAATTGCATATGTTTATTCATAGATAGTTACCCTTAATTACATAAGTTTATTCATAGATAGTTACCCTTAATTACATAAGTTTATTCATAGATAGTTACCCTTAATTACATAAGTTTATTCAGAGATAGTTACCCTTAATTGCATATGTTTATTCATAGATAGTTACCCTTAATTGCATATGTTTATTCATAGATAGTTACCCTTAATTGTATATGTTTATTCATAAATAGTTACCATTAAATTGTATATGTTTATTCATAAATAGTTACCCTTAATTGCATATGTTTATTCATAGATAGTTACCCTTAAATTGCATATGTTTATTCATAGATAGTTACCTTCAAATTGCATATGTTTATTCATAGATAGTTACCCTTAATTGCATATGTTTATTCATAGATAGTTACCCTTAAATTGCATATGTTTATTCATCGATAGTTACCATTAATTGCATATGTTTATACATAGATAGTTACCCTCAAATTGCATATGTTTATTCATAGATAGTTACCCTTAAATTGCATATGTTTATTCATAGATAGTTACCCTTAATTGCATATGTTTATACATAGATAGTTACCCTTAATTGCATATGTTTATACATAGATAGTTACCCTCAAATTGCATATGTTTATTCATAGATAGTTACCCTTAAATTGCATATGTTTACTCATAGTTACCCTTAAATTGCATATGTTTATTCATAGATAGTACCCTTAAATTGCATATGTTTATTCATAGATAGTTACCCTTAACATGCTTAAATCACATATGTTTATTCATAGATAGTTACCCTTAATTGCATATGTTTATTCATAGATAGTTACCCTTCAATTGCATATGTTTATTCATAGATAGTTACCCTTAATTGCATTTGTTTATTCCTAGATAGTAGCCCTTAAATCACATCTGTTTATTTATATATAGCTACCCTTGAATCAGATTTGTTTATACCTAGATAGTAACCCTTAAACCACATCTGTTTATTTATATATTGTTACCTTTTAATCAGATTTGTTTATTCCTAGATAGTAACCCTTAAATCACATCTTATCACTTGCACGAGTTGAAAAATGCCAATGGAAGAAAACGAGTCGATAATGTTGCATATCCGATTCAGAAAGGGAAATTCCAACCCTCGGCATAACTTTTTTGACATGAAACCAAACAGTTCTACTTTAGGGTTGACCCAATCTGAACTGAATACTCATGAAAATTTCTCATATTCTGTGATTTCTAAATATCAAAATATAAGGTTACAGTTGTATATATTCTTTCGACTACATCTCCCCTTCCACACAGTTAATACGTACCACGAGTAACCCCCTCCATCTCCTCTTCCATACAGTAAAAATGTACCACGAGTAACCCCCTCCATCTCCCCTTCTATACAGTAAATACGTACCAAGAGTAACCCCCTCCATCTCTCCTTCCATACAGTAAAAACGTACGACGAGTAACCCCTCCATATCCCCTTCGATACAGTAAATACATACCACGAGTAACCCCATCCATCTCCCCTTCCATACAGTAAATACGTACCACAAGTAACCCCCTCCATCTCCCCTTACATACAGTAAATACGTACCACGAGTAATCCCCTCCATCTCCCCTTCCATACAGTTAATACGTACCACGAGTAACCCCCTCCATATCACCTTCCATACAGTTAATACGTACCACGAGTAACACCCTCCATCTCCCCTTCCATACAGTAAATACGTACCACAAGTAACACCCTCCATCTCCCCTTCCATACAGTTAATACGTACCACGAGTAACCCCCTCCATTTTCCCTTCCATACAGTTAATACGTACCACGAGTAACCCCCTCCATCTCCCCTTCCATACAGTTAATACGTACCACGAGTTACCCCCTCCATATCCCCTTCCATACAGTTAATACGTACCATGAGTAACCCCCTCCATCTCCCCTTCCATACAGTTAATACGTACCACGAGTAACCCCCTCCATATCCCCTTCCATACAGTTAATACGTACCACGAGTAACCCCCTCCATCTACCCTTCCATACAGTTAATACGTACCACGAGTAACCCCCTCCATCTCACCTTCCATACAGTTAATACGTACCACGAGTAACCCCCTCCATATCCCCTTCCATACAGTTAATACGTACCACGAGTAACCCCCTCCGTCTCCCCTTCCATACAGTTAATATGTACGAGTAACCCCCTCCATATCCCCTTCCATTCAGTAAATACGTACCACGAGTAACCCCCTCCATATCCCCTTCCATACAGTTAATACGTACCACGAGTAACATCCTCCATCTTCTCTTCCATACAGTTAATACGTACCATGAGTAACCCCCTACATCTCCCCTTCCATACAGTAAATACGTACCATGAGTAACCCCCTCCATTTCCCCTTCCATAAAGTTAATACGCACCACGAGTAACCCCCTCCATAGAGTAAATATGTACCACGAGTAACCCCCTCCATCTCCCCTTCCATAAAGTTAATATGTACCACAAGTAACCCCCTCCATATCCCCCTCCATACAGTTAATACGTACCACGAGTAACCCCCTCCATATCCCCTTCCATACAGTAAATACATACCACGAGTAACCCCCTCAATCTCCCCTTCCATACAGTTAATACGTACCACGAGTAACCCCCTCCATCTCCCCTTCCATACAGTTAATACATACCACGAGTAACCCCCTCCATCTCCCCTTCCATACAGTTAATACGTACCACGAGTAACCGCCTCCATCTCCACTTCCATACAGTTAATTTGTATGAGTAACCGCCTCCATAACCCCTTCCTTACAGTAAATACGTACCTCGAGTTATCCCCTCCACATCCCCTTCCATACAGTTAATACGTACCACGAGTAACCCCCTCAATCTCCCCTTCCATACAGTTAATATGTACGAGTAACCCCCTCCATCTCCCCTTCCATACAGTAAATACGTACCACGAGTAACCCCCTCCATATCCCCTTCCATACAGTTAATATGTACGAGTAACCCCCTCCATCTCCCCTTCCATACAGTAAATACGTACCACGAGTAACCCCCTCCATCTCCGCTTCCATACAGTTAATACGTACCATGAGTAACCCCCTCCATCACCCCTTCCATACAGTAAATATGTACCACGAGTAACCCCCTCCATATCCCCTTCCATACAGTTAATACGTACCACGAGTAACCCCCTCCATACAGTAAATACGTACCACGAGTAGCCCCCTCCATAACCCCTTCCATAAAGTTAATACGTACCACGAGTAACCCCCTCCATATCCCCTTCTATCCAGTAAATACGTACCACGAGTAACCCCCTCCATCTCCCCTTCCATACAGTTAATACATACCACGAGTAACCCCCTCCATCTCCCCTTCCATACAGTTAATACATACCACGAGTAACCCCCTCCATCTCCCCTTCCATACAGTTAATACGTACCACGAGTAACCCCCTCCATCTCCCCTTCCATACAGTTAATTTGTATGAGTAACCCCCTCCATAACCCCTTCCATACAGTTGATACGTACCACGAATAACCCCCTCCATCTCCCCTTCCATACAGTTAATACGTACCACGAGTAACCCCCTCCATCTCCCCTTCCATACAGTTAATACGTACCACGAGTAACCCCCTCCATCTCCCTTCCATACAGTTAATTTGTATGAGTAACCCCCTCCATAACCCCTTCCATACAGTAAATACGTACCACGAGTAACCCACTCCATATCCCCTTCCATACAGTTAATACGTACCACGAGTAACCCCCTCCATCTCCCCTTCCATACAGTTAATATGTACGAGTAACCCCCTCCATCTCCCCTTCCATACAGTAAATACGTACCATGAGTAACCCCCTCCATCTCCCCTTCCATACAGTTAATATGTACGAGTAACCCCCTCCATCTCCCCTTCCATACAGTAAATACGTACCACGAGTAACCCCCTCCATCTCCGCTTCCATACAGTTAATACGTACCACGAGTAACCCCCTCAATCTCCCCTTCCATACAGTAAATATGTACCATGAGTAAAGCCCTCCATCTCCACTTCCATACAATTAATACGTACCACGAGTAAACCCCTCCATCTCCCATTCCATACAGTAAATACGTACCACGAGTAACCCCCTCAATATCCACTTCCATACAGTTAATACGTACCACGAGTAAACCCCTCCATCTCCCATTCCATACAGTAAATACGTACCACGAGTAACCCCCTCCATCTCCCCTTCCATACAGTTAATACGTACCACGAGTAACCCCCTCCATCTCCCCTTCTATACAGTTAATATGTACGAGTAACCCCCTCCATCTCCCTTCCATACAGTTAATAAGTATCACGAGTAACCCCCTCCATCTCCCCTTCCATACAGTAAATACGTACCACGAGTAACCCCCTCCATCTCCGCTTCCATACAGTTAATACGTACCACGAGTAACCCCCTCCATACAGTAAATATGTACCACGATTAACCCCCTCCATCTCCCCTTCCATAAAGTTAATATGTACCACAAGTAACCCCCTCCATATCCCCCTCCATACAGTAAATACGTACCACGAGTAACCCCCTCCATAAAGTTAATACGTACCACGAGTAACCCCCTCCATATCCCCTTCCATACAGTAAATACGTACCACGAGTAACCCCCTCCATCTCCCCTTCCATACAGTTAATACGTACCACGAGTAACCCCCTCCATCTCCCCTTCCATACAGTTAATACATACCACGAGTAACCCCCTCCATCTCCCCTTCCATACAGTTAATACGTACCACGAGTAACCCCCTCCATCTCCACTTCCATACAGTTAATACGTACCACGAGTAACCCCCTCCATCTCCCCTTCCATACAGTAAATACGTACCTCGAGTTATCCCCTCCACATCCCCTTCCATACAGTTAATACGTACCACGAGTAACCCCCTCAATCTCCCCTTCCATACAGTTAATATGTACGAGTAACCCCCTCCATCTCCCCTTCCATACAGTAAATACGTACCACGAGTAACCCCCTCCATATCCCCTTCCATACAGTTAATATGTACGAGTAACCCCCTCCATCTCCCCTTCCATACAGTAAATACGTACCACGAGTAACCCCCTCCATCTCAGCTTCCATACAGTTAATACGTGCCATGAGTAACCCCCTCCATCACCCCTTCCATACAGTAAATATGTACCACGAGTAACCCCCTCCATATCCCCTTCCATACAGTTAATACGTACCACGAGTAACCCCCTCCATACAGTAAATACGTACCACGAGTAACCCCCTCCATAACCCCTTCCATAAAGTTAATACGTACCACGAGTAACCCCCTCCATATCCCCTTCTATCCAGTAAATACGTACCACAAGTAACCCCCTCCATCTCCCCTTCCATACAGTTAATACATACCACGAGTAACCCCCTCCATCTCCCATTCCATAGTTAATACATACCACGAGTAACCCCCTCCATCTCCCCTTCCATACAGTTAATACGTACCACGAGTAACCCCCTCCATCTCCCCTTCCATACAGTTAATTTGTATGAGTAACCCCCTCCATAACCCCTTCCATACAGTTGATACGTACCACGAGTAACCCCGTCCATCTCCCCTTCCATACAGTTAATATGTACCACGAGTAACCCCCTCCATCTCCCCTTCCATACAGTTAATACGTACCACAAGTAACCCCCTCCATCTCCCCTTCCATACAGTTAATTTGTATGAGTAAACCCCTCCATAACCCCTTCCATACAGTAAATACGTTCCACGAGTAACCCCCTCCATATCCCCTTCCATACAGTTAATACGTACCACGAGTAACCCCTTCCATCTCCCCTTCCATACAGTTAATATGTACGAGTAACCCCCTCCATCTCCCCTTCCATACAGTAAATACGTAC